>JABUOV010000781.1:0-13418 GCA_025617405.1 Perca schrenkii
GAAAGCGTGTTACATGCCGCTGCTCTCGAGCGCCCCCTCCAGCTGAGGATATCTTTAACATTAATTGTTGAAGGTCTATAGGATAAAAGCAGTCTAAGTATATGTCTGGAATAGTCGTTCTTTCTAGCAGTCCTGCGTTTAAAGGTGAACCGTTAGAAGTTGAGGGCAAAAGGTGATAGATTATATCTCTAATTGTTATAATTTTATCATTAAAGAAGCTCATGAAGTCATCACTACTCAAAGCTAGAGGAATAGATGGCTCAGTAGAGCTGTGACTATCTGTCAGCCTGGCTACAGTGCTGAAAAGAAACCTTGGGTTGTTCTTATTTTCTTCTATTAGTGATGAGTAATAGTCTGATCTGGCCTTTCTTAGGGCCTTCCTATAGGTTTTGAGACTTTCTTGCCAATCCAAACGAGATTCTTCCACTTTGGTGGAACGCCATTTACTTTCGAGGTTTCGTGAGATTTGTTTTAATTTGCGAGTTTGGGAGTTATACCAAGGTGCTAGTTTCCTTTGCTTCATCATCTTTTTTTTGAGGGGCACCGTCTACAAATGTATCAATTTGAGAGGGACTGAGGTCAACATAAAGGTCCTCTGTTATGTTAATGCATGACATAGAGTCAAATGCTGTTGGAATATCTTCCTTACATTTAGCTAAAGCACTGCCAGATAGGCATCTAGTGTAGAAGCTTTTATCTAATTTAGTATAGTCAGGTAGTAAGAATTCGAAAGTAATTAAAGAATGATCTGATAATACCGAATTCTGCGGAAATATTATTAAATCCTCAATTTCAATAACATATGCCAGCACAAGGTCGAGGGTGTGGTTAAAACGGAATACGGACCTGGAGCCCTGTAAATAACAACGAATATAATTGGCTGTAATGTTTTCCATTTTGAATGTTGAAGATTAAGAACAAGACTCTCAAACAAGTTATAATTTAGTTTAGGTTTAGGATTAATTAACAGGCTTGAATCAAAGAGGGCTGCAACTCCCCCTCCTCGGCCTGAACCTCTAGGAATTTGAGTATTAATATGACTGGGAGGAGTGGCTTCCTTTAGACTGACATATTCCTCATGACCCAGCCAGGTTTCAGTAAGACAAAATAAATCAATTTTATTATCTGATATCAAATTGTTTACCAATACTGCTTTAGAAGACAGAGATATATTTAATAGTCCACATCTAATTTTCCTATTTTGTTCTATCGTTGCAGTCGTTATAATTCCAATTGGTTGTTAAGTATAGCGCATCTTTTGTTTACCTTTGGTTTAACCGATCTGAGCCGGGGGAAAGACACCGTGCTTATTAGACTATGAGTGGGCGACTGCTCCAACGGAAGCACAGAGGGGCGCATTGCACTGCACATCTGATTACTAATATCAAACTTGGGTTGTCATGGTTTATGACCGATAATAGACTCGGTCAGATTTTTTGATATGAGAGCGGCTCCGTCCCAGGTGGGATGAATGCCGTTTCTCCTAGTCAGGCCAGGCTTTCCCCAGAACGCCCTCCAGTTATTCACATAGTCCACATCATTAGCTGGGCACCACCCCGACAACCAGCGGTGGAAGGATGACGTACGGCTGGACATTTCATCACCGATCAGGTTTGGCAGGGGTCCAGAGAAAACTACTGAGTCCAACATTGTCTTTGCGTATGCACAAAGTGACTCAACATTAATTTTAGTGATCCCCGATTTACGACCATTACCACCAACGTGAAGTATGATCTTACTGTATTTACGGTTCTTTTTAGCCAGCATCTTTAGATGGGATTCTATATCGCCCGCTCTAGCCCCGGGGACACATATGACTGCAGCCGCTGGGGCCGCAAGCTTCACATGTCGCAGTATAGAGCTCCCAATAACCAGAATTGGCTTCTCAGCGGGTGTATCACTGAGTAGGGAGAAACTGTTAAAGAGGCAAAGATGCTCCGGTTTAGAGCGACCGTCATCATGTGCACTCCCTGGTTTAGATCTAACGCTACGCTTCCCTCGGACAGTCACCCACTCGTCCGGTTGCTCGGGGTCTGCCGGGGGACAGCTAGCAGAAGCTACAGTATGTTGGCCCGCTTCAGCTACGTGGGGGTGGCTAGCTACGGAAGTATTTGATTCTGATTCCATGATGCGGAGCTGTGCCTCAAACTCACTAAGCCTTGCCTCCAGAGCAGCGAATATATTATATTTATTACATGTATCAGAGGAATAGCTAAACATTTGACACACAGAGCAAGAGAGAGCAGGAGAGGGAGAGGAATTAGCTATTGCTAATGGCTAAGCTAAAGTAGCTAACAGCGTTTTAACAACTGTAAGATCAGCAAGGCAGTCGCTGTAAGGAAAGCGAAGTATAAGTGTTGAGTAGAACAATTGCAATCCATTGCAAAAATGCAATCCAGGCAAATAGCCGCTAATTTAAACAATAAAGCAGAGTTGAGTACGTTTTTGCTGGAGCAGCAAACTAGCGCTTGTAACCATGGATGTATTAAGAGAACACAGGAACACCGGAAGTGACAATACGCTTACCGTACACGTCAGCACGTCAGGCACGTTCCTAAACTAATGTTGTTATAGATGTTTGACATTGGGGAACAGCTGACGGTACCAGACGAGTTCTCAGATCAGGAGCGACGCTCAGGTCTGGTGTGGAGGCAGCTGGTTGCTGGAGCGATAGCAAGGGCTGTGTCCCGAACAGGAACTGCTCCTCTGGACCGCCTGAAAGTCTTCCTGCAGGTGAGTCATTTCACTTTCACTCCGACGCATATGATGGAGGAACTTTTTAACTAGCCTCACTCACACACACAGTGAAACTGGAACATTAACACTTGCTTGTTAACAACATTCCCTTATTGTACTGAGTGACAGATTTCAAGCTTACCATGTTTTAGGTAACTGATACTCCAAGTGGCTGCATGACTCCATTTCTTGTTTCTGGCATAAATGTTGGAGGGCTGAACCAGAGTGGAAATCACCAAGCTCCATGTTCACTGTCTCTATCACAAAGGCCTCTAAACTGAGTTTAACAATGGGTTTAACCCTTGTGTTGTCCTTCGGGTCACCGGGACAAGGGGTCACTATAAGTTTATTTGATGTTTTGTATTGGCCTGGTGTTGAGCTTTGGGGTCCCCCCCACCTCCTCCGGGCTTTATCAATTTTGAACTGCTTCTTTCCCATTTCCCTGCAAGATACAAGATACACCAATGACACACCTTGCGTGATCGTGCATCGTCCCCACCCCCACACAGTTGCTAGTAGCTAAGGAGGACAAACAGGATTAAAAAAACATGGATGGAATCTTCAGAAGAGGTAATTATCCTTGCTCGATTTTTCTGTGCGCGAAAGTCCCCGGACGACACCAGTTTCTGAACATAACCAGAACTGAGAAATACTTTTGGTGCTTTTCCATTACCAGTACCTACTCGACTCGCCTCGCCTCAACTCTACTCGACTCGACTCGACTCGGCTCGACTCGCTGTGCGTCCGTTTTCCATTGCAGATTTTAGGATCGCCTCAGCGTGGCTGGTCGTCATAGCGACTGCCGTGGGCGTGGCTTAGCAGCTTACTTTTCCCACTGACATATCCCCGACGCATTTCCTGGTTCTCCGTCTCCGTGAACAACATGATATCAAAGAGTTAGTTAACGTTTACTGCTCCAGATTTCCCACCGTGGTCACGGTAATTAGACATTACATGGATCTGCCAATAAGTAAATAACAAATAATTGAGGATTCTCTATCATAAGGAAGTGCACTGTAGTGTGTTTAAAATTTCATTTGGTTGCAATAGTGTTTTGCATTTAACTACACTGTGATGTTTTGCAGTTTTGAACTAAATAGGCGTATGTCAGTTTTAGTGTTGTGAGTTATAATATTTTCTAATAATAAAATAATAATAATATTATCTTCTTATGGCCCCACAGAGCCAGCCCAATAGGAGCCAAGGCCTTTCATTATAATTCATCAACAGACAAGGGAGTCCTTTTTCTTCAGAGCCTCAATTTTTGGTCTGTACTGTACTGTATGTTACTTAAAGTACAGATACATTCTTGGTTTTTATCATGTTGCAATAGTCTGTTTACACTGATGATATACCAAAATCAAAGCTGATACTGTATGCTGATAGATCAAGGAGTCATAGTAACATATTGCATGCTTTTGAATTTCTTATATATAGCTATGCAGTGTTCTAAGCAGCCTGGATGGGTCGCTGTACGTGATGCAAGACTTATTATAACCACAAGAGACTTGAGACTTGACTTGGACTCTAGCTCAGAGACTTGAGACTTGACTTGGACTCTAGCTCAGAGACTTGAGACTTGACTTGGACTCTAGCTCAAAGACTTGAGACTTGACTTGGACTATAGCTCAGAGACTTGTGAGCATCTCTGACATGCACACACCAGCGCACCAGTATAACCATCAGGCCACTTACGGAGAAAGCTCTGCGTGGAGCCTCCGGCAGCAAAAAAACACCGTTGGCTAAACTATTTAAAAATGCCGTCTCTCGCTAGCAATGCGGTGATCAGTGACGATTCTTTCCGACCAGTCAGCAGCCTGCAGGGTTTCACGTCACCTTCTCGGCTCGCCTCAGCTCGCTTGGAACCTCGACTGAGGAGGTGCTAAAAAAAGTATCTGTTAGCAGGTACCAGGTACTTTTTTTCGTAATGGAAAACCAAAAAAGGCGAGTAGAGTCGAGGTGAGGCGAGTAGGTACTAGGGCTGAACGATTAATTGCATTTGCGATAATATCGCGATATGTTAAAACGCGATTTCCTAATCGCAAAGGCTGCGATTTGGTCTCGATTTGATGACTCGCGAGAGCAAATCAGTCTGCACTACGCAGAGAAAGCATCAACTTAGCACGCTAACGCTACACTGTACCTTGAGCTGATCTCTGTCATTCAAACAATTCTGAGTTGAAGTTTAAAACTTTTACAGCCATTTTAATAAAATGAAGGGTTTTGTTCGGGCTCGAGTCCATACATCCAGTTAATGGATACAGGCACGCAGAACTGAAGGCTCGGTTGGCAACGAGCTAGCTCTGATTAGCGGTTAGCTACGGTTAGCGGTCAGCTCCATTGTAAAGAAATGGGTGGAGGAGCTGCCACTGAGAGGGGTAACAATCAGACTGATAAATGACGGTTCGGGGAGCTTTCACAGCAGCGTGGCCGCAGTGTTTCAACGGTTTTATTAGTACCGTTAATCCCACGGCAAGACCACCAGCAACTAACCATAGCCTCTCTGAGCTAGTGCAGTGTTGACGGTGTCGGGACTATCGGCACGCAACTTCACGAGGGGGAGGGGCTGGAGGCAGCTCCTCTCTGTGCACTGTAAAAAAAATATATGTGTATATATATGTGTGTGTGTATGTATGTATGTATGTATATGTGTGTGTATATATATATATATATATATATATATATATATATATATATATATATATATATTTATATATACTGTATGTGTGTATGTATATATATATATATATATATATATATGTATATGTATATATATGTATATGTATATATATGTATATATATGTATATATATATATATATATGTATATATATATGTATATGTATATATATATATATATATGTATATGAATTTGTGTTTTTACTTATTTAACTGTCTAGTGTGTAATTGTGTGTTGTTCATACTATACAATGATTTATTGTTTGTCTTTGTTGAATAATACAGAAGACAAAGAGCTTAAAAAAATAATCGAATATCGAATCGCAATCGCAATATTTTGGGGAAAAAATCGCAATTAGATTATTTTCAAAAATCGTTTAGCCCTAGTAGGTACCATGTAATGGAAAAGCACCATTAGAGAGTTTTTGTGGAGCTGATAGTCTTAACCCTCATGCCCTCCTTAAAAAAACTTACTCTCGACACCTTCGTGGCAAAAATGTCCACGCACACAAAAACTGTTATTAAATCATCATATATCAATATTTTTTTCTGCTTTTTTTTTCACGAATCACTTAAACAACTTGTAACCTAATCAAAACCACCAAACATTCAATCAGTTTCAGGATTTTAACCCTTTAAATGCCAGTTTATTTATTTGAAGTATTTCATTTTTTATTACAAAAATTTTTTACATAGTGCCAGATACTCCCTTTGGACACCTTTGAGGCGTGTATTTGTATGTGATGTACTTCCCCATCGATAATGTGTGAATTGCCACGAACACAATCATCTAAGATGCACCAGAAACAAGGCTTGGTTAATAACTCAAACTTGCCGAGAACCAAGACAACCGAGCGGGCCGTCATGTCAACATGAGTCAAGCGGGCCGGCCGGTTGCACGGTTACATTCGGTCTCGTTCAGTAGGCTGGTGCGCGGTCTAGGTAGCTAATTTCCTGATTGATTCTACCACCACCACACCAGTGGAGGGGCTAATGAGCTAGATTACTACACACACAATAGCAGAAGAATACCAGCTACACACAACGGCATGAATGCATGCACTGATGAGGTAAAAGAAAAAAAACAGGAGTGAGTCGGTTCATTGACGTATGGCACTCGATTCTCCCGGTTCAGTGACACGAGTCGGGTTAATTAACCGGCTCTTCGGTCAGTTCGTCAACACTACACATACTCCGTTGCTCTGATTGGTTGTAGATCTGTCCAGTTGAGTGCAGACCCATTTTCTTTCCAGGTTCAGTTGAAACACGCCCCATAACCACAGCCCAATGGAGCAGTATCAGACTCATATTCTGACTAGAATCGGACTATGACGACGTCAGGCTAGTATTGTAAGTGACTAATCTCTGACACTGACTAATTAGGTGAGTTACCACACTAATAGTGTAACGATTGTCAAGCATCAGGGGAACAGAGGCGAAATGTTGAATTTTTCTTCTTTATTTTTCCTTTGGAAAATAGATCAGAACATTGTCTTCAGACTTTGGTGTACACATTTACAGCATCCGATCAAAAGTATACAGCTTCCCTGCCAATCACTCTTTCAGCAATAGAAAATGCATACAAAACCATCATCTGAATCATAACTTCTAAACTTCTCATATAGAATGGCATAACTGCAGCCTAAATGCATAAAGTTCTAGCGCTTCATTAAAACCTAATTACATTATGGAGCCACATACCTTTGGAAAATAGATCAGAACATTGTCTTCAGACTTTGGTGTACACATTTACAGCATCTGCACAAGCAAAATATAAATTGCGTTACATGGGCTACATGTACTACGTCAATATCCCATTGTACACTATCAGTGCTTGCTAGCAAGCAAGGCACGCAGACAGAATGTTAACACACATGGAACGACAACTAATTAACGTTTGGGAATACTCGCTTAACATACACTGTTGTCTCATACATATACCGAAACTATACTGAGATTAAATATACACACACGATAGACACGGAGTAATATTGCTCTCAATGTATGGCCGTGACTAGCGGAGTTTACGGCTAGCCACGTTAGCCACGTTGGCTTCAGTGCACAGAAACTCACGATCAAAAAGAACATAAACAAACTTTCTGTCAAACCATGCAAAGTGCAGTACGATCGTAACAGTGCATTGGAATAATAAACCCATTAGATACATTGAAGTTATCAACCTAAACATCAATTTACTTTTAGAAAATTGATATACTGGATGAAGTACTTTGTACGTTGAACCTACCCGATCAAAAGTATACAGCTTCTCTGATCGGGGAGGGAAGTAACGCAAGACTACACGCAGCAGATCTGTAGTACACCATACGGCCAAAGGTGGCTCCATTCACAACTATTAAACAAGGGTATTCATTTTTGCGGAAAATCATATATAACAATACACTACATTTTTAACTCTGTTACACTAGCAAGGAATGCTATTTAGCATTTCCTTCCTTCACAGATTCATCATGGTTAGATATCAGCGGTTAGTGAATGCCACCTACAGTATGGCTGTATTTCAGAGTCTTAAGCTCACTCTATCCCTCTAATCTCTCAGCAAACGGCAGAAGGGCACAGATAGAGACTAGCTGGTGAACTTAGTGGAGCATTTAGCAGCTAAAGATTTAAAGAAAAATATATTTCATCAGGAGTTGATTGAGACAGATAGCTAAAAGAGAGTGAATATTGGACTCACAATCATCAGGTGGACACAAACACGTCTCTAAATGAATGGTGATGTTGCTCTGTTTTCCAACATGTTAGCATGTTGGTTAACTTTTCTACCTACAAAGTCTTCATCAGGCAAAAGCTGAAAAACGTAACCTAAGGTAACATTTCAAACTAAGCACAGGTTGTAATATAGATGACCCGACAGTGTTTGTGTGTCCAGGTACATGGCTCTACATCTCGGGGGATTAATCTGAGGTCCAGACGGAGGGGGATGGTCCAGGGGAGAGGCGTCGTCTCACTCTGGAGGGGAAATGGCATCAATGTCCTAAAGATTGCCCCTGAATTTGCCATTAAGTTTATGGCCTATGAACAGGTAAGTGCAATTCATCCATTACAAAGTGAACATCTGTCTGCTTGGATATGCCCACAGATAGATTAGCTGTTGCCCAGTGTGTCATGTTGGAACGTCAAATAAAATACAATTGTTATTTAGGGGCAATCATAATGGTTCCTCTGTCTCAAAGAAATTGAACAAATCATACATGATTTATCATCAAATTCTGTGTATACCTTTGTACTTGCCTTCTCTCATGTTGAAACATATGACCACCACTCTTCTGCGCTCGCCCAACCTCTTCTCCCATTGCTTATGCCTTCCCCTCCTCCTGTTCCTTCTCTTGCTCTAGATCAAGTGGCTGATCCGAGGAAGTAAAGAGGGGGACAGTTTAAGGGTACAAGAGAGGTTCATTGCTGGATCTCTGGCAGGAGCTACTGCCCAGACCATCATCTACCCCATGGAAGTCAGTTTGAAATTTGTATAATTGGAAGGTTCATAAGATAAGGCCAATTTGCAAATTTCTTGCCACTGTTTCTGGAGCTTAACACTGTTTACTGACTTTTAAAATCATGTTCTCAATGGAATAAGGATGTCCTGAGCCACTTTAAGCATTGGGGTCCAATGGATTCCTACTTAGTGTGCAGGTTTTGTGAATAACATAGCTTTCTGATGTGGTAATTTTATTTACAGTACATAGTGATCGCTTCCCTGCACAAACTCTAAGTGTTAATGATCAGGACACTGATGTCTCACATGTTGAAGCTTTGTTAGTATAGTAGTCGTGAAAAAGGAGTAGTTTTCTTGTAATCAAAGCAAGTACTGCAGCAGCATAATAATGAAGCATACAAACAAGTCTCTACAAGTGTATTTACACTTTGTAAAAATGAAAAAGAAAGGAAGTCTAGGGCGAGGAGAGGGTAAAAGAGACATTTGAGATGGTGCTGCTGTATGCTTCCCCCTTCTGTTGACCCAGTCAGGTTCAAGCTTGTGTAGCTTGCGGGTAGTCTGCAGGTAGATCATATTCATTTGTGGAATTGGGGTAAAGAGAAGAGGTGAATGTGGCTCCCCCCTGAAACCATTATGCCACATACATATAATACAAAAAATGCATTGACACCCAGCGTATTTGGATTTTAAGCGTCTTTACTTGGTTCAAAGCACAGTCAAACAATAGAGACATTTTAAGTACTATGAAGTACTAGGACAGGTCATATGACTTTTGGAATACCAGGGTAAACAGTAGAACTACCTGTTACAAAGTTATCTACCAGGAATGTGTCCTTGCATTAACCTGATGGGCCAGAGTTGCGACGGTTCCGCATGAATTCCCTGCTACTTGAAACAGGGCTCTCAAGTCTCACGCATTGGGCGTGAGAGACACACACATTTCAACCTGTTCACACGCTCACACGCCACACCTTGTATTTCTCATGCAGAGAAATTACCAGGATAACGCCCACCAAGTTGCGCCGCTATTTTTAACAGTGGAACAGGTAGAGGAATCAAGTGAGTTGCCACCATCCGCGGCGCTACCATTGGTCATTTTAGGTTTGGGCCCGCCCATTTTGACCCATCTAGCAGTTCATCCAATAAGCAGCCTGAGGAAAGCTTTGACTGAAAGCTTCTCAGCCAATCAGCGGCTTCTACCCGCCTGCCCACAGGCTGCGTCGTCACCAGCAAGTGATCCAATGAAATTAATGACGTTTGTGCACAAGCTTTTCAAGCAAGCTCAATGAGACAGACACAGAGTGTAGCTATTAGCTAGCTAGCTAATATAAAACGCAAAGCGAAGCAAAGCAGCTTGTTTTCATCTAAATTCAGCAAGAAACACTCCAAGGAGCAGGACATTTTAAGTAACGCGGTTACAAGTGACGATTTACCATCCTGCTCGGCCGCCCTCTCCCCATCAAGTCCTCCCATAGTCACGCCAGCAAGGCAAGTAGTGTCTTAACGTTATTAGTATCTGGCTGTCTGAATGAAGGGGGAACCTGAATACATTTGGCTTATTTTAATTGGCCCATCCAGTTTTCTGGCCCACCTACAATCAAAAATTGCACCTGACTGCAGTGCAGATCGGGGTTGGGCTAAATGTGGGCGGAGCTAAACATTTGACTCCGTGTGGGCGCCATCTGGAGGCGGAAATCAGGCAGCACATTCTTAAACGTCAATGCAGCACCTATGGCAATTATATTATATTATATTAATATATATATATATATATATATAATAATGATATTTTAATTATAAAAAAATATATAATTATAAAAATGGAAAGGAACAATGGGGTTGGGTTTAGGAGCCACGGTCTCTGGGGGATGCGAGACAGCAACGGACGGTTGGGTTAAGGAAAAAAAGAACGGGGAAAGCAAACGCGACTCGCGGGAAACGAGCCCTGGTTCTGGGGGACGCGACTTGCTGAAGCCCGGGTCTCTGGAGGACGCGAATCACGGGAAACAAGCCCCGGTCTCTGGGGGACGCGACGTGCGGAAGCCCCGGTCTTTGGAGGACGCGAATCGCGAGAAATGATCCGGTTCTGGGGGACGCGACTTGCGGAAGCCCCGGTCTTTGGGGGACGCGAATCGCAGGAAACGAGCCCCGGTCTCTGGAGGACGCGAATCGCGGAAGCCCCGGTCTCTGGAGGACGCGAATCGCGGGAAACAAGCCCCGGTATGAGGGAAGGGATGTGCGGAAGCCCCGGTCTTTGGAGGACGCAAATCGCGGGAAATGAGCCCCGGTTCTGGGGGATGCGACTTGCGGAAGCCCCGGTCTTTGTGGGACGCGACTCGCGGGAAACGAGCCCCGACGCACAACTGAAAAAAGGCCTTTACTCGCCGCTAGTGCCTGCCACGTACAAGCTGTGTGAGTGTGGATTTCAAGTTGCGGCTTTCGTCGCTGTTTGTGACTTTGCCTGAGATTGAGTGACAGGTTTACTCGGTGTACTCGCCCTGTTGTTTATCTGGTTGCCATGACTTGGCGGGTGATGACGTCCTGTCACTGTTCCAGTTGAGGGGAGAGAGAGCGGATGACAGTTGGCTTGAGTTCAGTAGAGCACACGGCTCTGTAGAGTCGTGGAATTATGACTTTATATACTACATGTACATAGGAACAGGAAACCCTGTTGTGTGTCTGCCCTATTTCTGATACTGTGGCGGCAGAAATCAACATAGAGGAAACACTGGGTAGCTTTTATTATTATTATTATTATTATTATTATTATTATTATTATTATAGCTACATGTTGAATTGGCTGCAGGGCTACTCTGACAGTTTTATATTTTTATAAAGATACCCATTTTAGTCCTACCAATAATACTTTTACAACAGTACCCATAATAATTTGGAATATTTTTAGTTTATTCTTTCCTTTTATTTTTACTGCACAACCTCCCGGGCTCCATTGTGAAAACCTTTGGCCTAGGCTATTTCATTATATTGTATCCAGACAATTGATAGTATTAATTATTGCACACGCGCGCACACACACACACATACACACACAAAGACATACTGAATTAATAAAAATAAAAATTATTTGTACGAATTTATGTAGGGCTGCTCCCTCTTAGTGGATTAGTCGACTAATCAGTGGTTTTAGTCTTAGTCAACTTAGATCTCTTAAGTCCATTAGTCATGTCTGATGCTGTTTTCATGCTGAATGACTTATTTCCAGGAAACGTACGAGCACATCTCTGGTAAACACAAGAATTAAGGGTTGACATTTTACCTAAGAGATATCACCATGAAACCTACTTTGATTACTTTGAAGGCAATTTTTTGTTGTATTACACGTTTTCTGAAATGTTGTTTAAATATGCAAAGGAGGCGTTATCTTATTCAATATATGCATCTTTTTGCATGACTCTTTGCAGAGAAACTCAGATTTACAGATCTGTCGATTAAATCAACTAATCGATTAGTCGATACAATTGAATGAGTGTTAGTCGACTAAGAATTTCTTCAATCGAACACAGGCCTACATTTATGTCATTTATCAGATCAGACTCCGTCCCCACCCAAACCCCTGCCGCCAAAATCTCACTCTGAACTCTGTTAAAAACTTGAGAGCCCTGTTGAAAACAAAGAAGATGGCTGCTGCTGCTGGTGATCAGAGGTCTTTGGAATCGGCTTTGACCGCGACTCTGGAAGACTTGTAGTTAAGCTTTTCTTTGAGAAAAGAACAAAGAACGGCACTGAAGTCATTCTTAAAAAAAGGAAGATGTGTTTGGAGTTTTGCCGACCGGACACGGCAAAAGTTTAAGCTATCAACTAGCTCCGCTACCTTCTTCGTTGGTTGTAGCGCTGTCCTATTGCGTGCAGTGGGAATTTTGAAAGACAACCGTTTATCCCGCCCCTCAGATTGAGCCAATGGTGAGTTCCCAGACCCAACATCTTGATGTGGGTCTGGCCAAAGGGGTAAGCTTCGCTTCAGAACTCAAACCTCCTATGGCGCCATTTTAATGCTACAAAGCGATCACCTCCCGTTAGCATTCCACTGACTGCCATTCACTTTGATGGCACTTTGACAGCGAATAACTTTACATTGTCGACCGGTGTGGCAGTTTACTGAGACGTCGCGTCGCTGGCTTTGGCTGAGCCAACCCCTTTTATTGCCTTCCCCTCAGAAAACCCCCTGGCCCTACTAAGTTGGTTGTCCAAAGTCGGACTCAGGTAGTTTTTATTAATTTGTGACAAAAGCAGAAATTAAAAGCAAGTGGTCCTCTACAGAATAGAACTAAAAATTAAGATAAAGCCTTCGCTCTAACAGAGGTATTTAAAGCCGCTTCTCTTTTCCTCCTATCTCTCCCACACTCATATGAGCGCAGGTAATCTCCTCTCCGGTGTCAAAAGAGGGCAAATAAATCTTTCCCCAGCAACAAAAGGCATCCGGGCAAAATAAGAGAGAAGTGCGCTTTTTAGCAAAAACACTCATATTTATACATAAAAAATATTTCACTCCTCCCAAAGTTATCAAAAGGGACGTACTTTATGTAGCCTACT
>JABUOV010000782.1:0-13391 GCA_025617405.1 Perca schrenkii
CCCTACTTGGAATTGTTGTAATCAGGAGGAGGAAATAAACTTTCTCATGTCTTTCTGATCTTGTTTATCACTATATTTCTCAATTAGTCTCTCTTCTTATCCCACTAATGTGCCAAGATTAGCTGTAAAACATGCCCTGAGATAACATTTGATACAAGCTGTGTTTCGGTTTTACGAGTGTCCCCCCCCCTATCCCCCTACCCCCCTGTGTACATGACAAATCATCAGACGAATCAGCCGCCCATCTCTAGCAACTAATTTCTCTTAATAATAACTAATAATGTTAACTCGCTAGCTAGCCAGCAATACAGTCACTTAGCTAACTCAAGTGTTACAACAGCGGAGTCACAAACCAGCAACGCTTGTCCGCGGTTCACTCTCTGGCCGGTGAGGTCTGTTAGTGTTCGTGTTTCTTATAAAAAACTTAGTTATATCCATAACTACAACATGACAACAGCCCGCCTCATACTGTCTATGCCATGGATGTGTTATGCCGCCAGCCCCAGACGACAAGTTAACGACGAAGAAGAAGATTTATATTCTTCTTCGTTAGTTTTTATTGGCAGTTGGCAAACAAGCTGAGTGATGCGCCGTCCGCACGCACGGTAATATAGCTTTTGTTTCATTTTTTGCCGCTCCAGTCAGAAAGACTGAGAGAGGAAATTAAGTTATTTTAAAAAACCTAAAAGATTCGGGGCTTTTGACAAAACATTCGGGGCTTAAGCCCAATTAGCCACCCCCCGCTTCCGCCGATGGTTATAGCTAACGTTAGGCACGTTAGTTCTATTAGCCCCGCTGCTAAACACTGGGTAATGTTAGCCAACAAACGATAGTAACCTTTGCTAACTAACTTAATGTTACATAACAACAAGAGAAGACGCGTTCCGTTTCAGCCAGAGCTCGGTTGACTTTTTTATTTGCTGAGCAAATTATAAATATATGTTACATGCATTCATGTTGTGTTGCAAAGAAATACGTTAGCATGCTAACGTCAATTAGCTGGCAAACAAACTCACCGTTAGTGCGTGCAAGAAGTCCTCAAATCCTGTGAAAATGTGGGAAAAGTGCTGATATGTCTCTTTCTTTCTCTCAGTCTCCGTATCTCTCTCTGTATGTGTGGAACCTTATTCTCTCCCTGAGTTTGCGAAAGCAGGCACAGTTTGAGAATAAAGCGACGGTTTAACCGAATCCATGGGTATTTATACTAGGCGCTGGCGCATTTCAAATATTCAATTCAACCAATCACTGAGTGGTTGCGAGCATTATTCTGCTGATAGACACCGACATAGAATATTACCTAATTATTAATTATTTTCTTTTTTAAAGGCCACTAATAAATATTTTACCTTGAATTTCTGAAATGAAATTATTGTTTTTTAATTCCGTTAAATTTCTTAAATTTTCTTTAAAGCATACTAGTAAAGCTACCACAAAAAAACAGGTAAAAAACGGAAGTTGTCAAAATAAAAGTCCTTTTGCCTTTCTTTATCAGACTGCGGTGATTTAATAATGACTTCAATTATAAATGATTTGCTGGACTTTGACCCATAACACCAAAGGAGAAACACTTATTTTAACGTGCTGTTTAACTGCTTTAGTAGACTAAAGCTTATTACTAAAGCTTAGACTTAAAGCGTATCACAGATAAGTCTTTTACTGTGGTGATGTCATCACACTGGAATATTCTGTGCATTTTCTGCTGTTGCTGTCGATCACCTGGCACCTTAAACAAAGAGGAGAAAGAGAAGGTGATTCTTTACCCCTTTTGTAAATGGTGACCCATTTATGGTAGAGTCTTGTGTGAGGTATCAATGAACTCAGCAGAAGCTTCATTTTTAATTGGTGATGGTTGGACCCGCCCCCTGTGCTTTAGCCACGCCCCCTTTCACAGCTAATGAACCGTATGACGTAGAGTCTTGTGTGAGCTATCGTTGAACTCGGCGGGGAGTTCCCTTTTCATTGGTGACGGTTTGCGGTGTCCAGGGCCGGATTGGGACTCATTTTCAGCCCTGGATTTTCATGCCTTAGACCGGCCCACTTCACTTCACGAATGACTATATTAAAAAAAAAAAAATGTAATCAAAACCTTAGTATATAAGTCTGCAATAGCGCCCTGTTCTCTACATCCTTGTAATTCAGTGTATTTTGTAAAATATCACCAAGTGTTGCTTCACAATGTAGATTTATTAGAAAAGTTAACATCTTAACAACAACCCAATGATGTTGAACAATATCAGAATCAGTTTCTGTGCAAATAAGTAATCACAGATTAAAAAAAGAACAAGATACATTGTATTGCACTTTCTAATGACACCATAATCTATTTTTCCTTTGAATATTAAATATAACTTTCATAATGGGTCACAAGTAATATTTGGGCATAAAAAGTGATTATATTGTAGCTTATCTGATCATGTTTGCTTGTTCACACACTGTGATACAACAGCTCAGAGTAGATGTGCCATCCACACTGCCAGCAGCTATCCCTAATGCACACTACTGGCTCTGCTTCTGACACTAAATCACATTTTATAAATTGTCATAATTCTCAGCACAAATCTCTCCTTTTTACAAAGCTTTCTGATCAAGTCAAGTCAGTGTCATTATGGTAGTGCCGAATCATCTGGCATCATTAATTATCCCAGGGCATTTTTCATATAGAGCAGGTCAATTCTAATTCTTAGAATATTCAGTCAATGAGCAACCCTAGGTGCCCAAACTGGAGTTCTGGGCTCATATAGCTGCTGCTTGGTAACCTTACTGGCTCTTCATTGTCACTGTTAGCAGCAAACTGGACTAGTAGCTGCTGCTGCGGAGCTACAACAACAAGTTTGATTCATAAACATAGACGCTTGTCTGCAGTCACTTCTCCTAATTAACTTAGCTTACCCGTCTCATCGTCTTCATTTGGCGTTTTGCTAAAAATAGAAAAAGTTCATCTGGCCGCGTCACTTTCTAGAGCTCTCCTTTTTAAATTGACGCCTTTTCAGTGCCGTTTTGCGCTTTCTACTACCCGTTTAAAACAGCTTCTTTTTGCTTGCGGTGGCATCCTCCAACAAGCAGCGTTGACTTGTGTACGCTGACGTATTTTTTTATTTTGTCAAGGTGCTGCCGTCCAGCCCGGTCTCATGGAAGTTCGTGTAAATGTGACGTTATTTGAATCTATTGATACGTGCTCACGGAGACGTTTTTGTGGTTTTTTACGTGGTGGACAACACGAAAATGTGAACCAATGTATTTCAATGGGAAGCATATTTCGTGGCCACAGAACGAAATTGTAGGGAGTAATATAAAAAGCCGAAAATCCGCGTAGGGAGGTTGATCGGGGTGGTGGATGGGTCAAACAACACAGGACTTTCACGCCGGAGACCGGGGATCGCGCCCCGTGTGTGGCAGTACCTTTGTCCCGCGTTTTGCAGTTCCTTTGTCGGCGTGTCCCGCGTGTGACGGTTCCTTTCCCCGTTCTTTTTTTTTCCTAACCCCAACCGTCTCGTTATTGTGGCGTTTCATTTCCCGTGTCCTGCGAGTGGCGGCCCTTTCCGTTGTTTTGGCCGGTGTGTGGCGCCTCATTTCCCCGATCGCGAGTAGCGGCCCGTTCCGTTGTTTTGGCCGGCGTGTGGCGCCTCATTTCCCTGATTGCGAGTAGCGGCCCGTGCCGTTGTTTTGGCCGGCGTGTGGCGCCTCATTTCCCCGATCGCGGGTAGCGGCCCGTGCCGTTGTTTTGGCCGGCGTGTTGCGCCTCATTTCCCCGATCGCGAGTAGCGGCCCGTGCCGTTGTTTTGGCCGGCGTGTGGCGCCTCATTTCCCCAAACAACACAGGACTTTCACCCGGGCGAGGCCGCCTCCCGGCGTCCTTTCCCCGGGCGCCTGCCGGCTTATGGAGCGACCTTTTCGGCCGCCTCCCGGCGTCCTTTCCCCGAGAAAATAACGTAACCGTTACACGTAAAAAATGAGAAAAACGTCTCCGTGAACACGTATCAATAGATTAAGAATAACGTGTACATTTACACGAAATGCCGTGAGACTGGGTTGCGCCGTCAGAGGACTCGGAACATAAATAGGTCATCAGAAGGGTGACTTTGTGGGATATTTGAAAAAAGAGTAATGTTTTCCAAATTAAAGTGTTTTAAAGCATGTAGCCTACCTTCTAAACGTAAAATAAAGTAATTCAATTAACAAGGGTGTAGAGTGTGACCTGCTAGCTGCTTGCTATCCAGGGTATACCTTAAACGGTTGAAACGTTATGAAAGGGGGCGTGGCTTAAGCATAGGGGGCGGGTCAAACCATCACCAATTAAAAATGAAGTCTCTGCTGAGTTCAATGACACCTCACACAAGACTCTACCTTAAACGGTTCAAATGTTATGAAAGGGGGCGTGGCCTGAGTAAGTGGGCGTGGTCATACTATAGGGGCTGGCTCAGTATCACATGTAGACCACATATTATAAGTTTCATGTAAACCGGATGATGTTTGTCATATAAGGCGCATTTCCTGTGGCCAGGGGGGGGCGCTATGACCAAAAGTCAATTTTGCAGGCCTGGACCCTTGTCCATCGTGAGAAATTTCGGGCAGATACGACAACGTACACTCAAGTTACAGCAATTTCTTTGTTCATCGCTAAACACTCAAAATGGCCACCACGCCACAGCCACGCCCTATGACGAAAAGTTTTTCTGTTAACAACTTTTCATCTTTAACATCTTAAGATGGCACAGACCGAGTTTGAAGTTGATCGCATGAAATCTCTAGGAGGAGTTCGTTAAAGTATAGCACCTTGACTTTTAGGCCTACTTCCTATTGCCACTAGGGGGCGCTATGACTTTAAGGAAATATCGGCCTTTATTTGTCCTCAGGGTTGGACTCTTATGAATCCTGAAAAGTTTCGAGGTAATCGGACAACGTACACTCGAGTTACACCCACTTCCTGTTTCGGCGGCGAAACGCACAAAATGGCCGCCCCGCCAAGGCCACGCCCTATAACGAAAAGTTTTTCTTTTAACAACTTTTCATCTTTACCGTCTTAAGATGGCACAGACCGAGTTTGAAGTTGATCTGATGAAATCTCTAGGAGGAGTTCGTTAAAGTATGACATGTGGAAATGGCCAAAATGTTGGGTTTAGGGTCTGGCTTTAATGAAGTTTTTTGTACATCTTGACATGTTACATATGTGTACCAAGTTTCGTGAGTCTACGTTAAACGCACTGCAGGGGCTCAATTTTCTTAACTTTCTAGGGGGCGCTAGCGAGCCATTTTTGTGCGCCTATTCCCGAAACCCTTAAAATACGTAAATTTTCACCAGACTTGATGCGACCGCCAAATTTGGTGAGTTTTTGAATATGTTAAGGCCCTCAAAAAGCCAATTCATTTGACGGGAAAAAGAATAGAAAGAATTAAAGCTGCGAGCAGCGATGGACGGGCCCTCGCGCCTCTGTGGGCGTCGGGGTTACCGGCGGACGCCGCTCCTTGCGACCGTGCATTTGCGCGGCACTCAGACGCCGCAAACCGTAACCGATGAAAAGGGAACTCCCCGCCGAGTTCAACGATAGCTCACACAAGACTCTACGTCATACGGTTCATTAGCTGTGAAAGGGGGCGTGGCTAAAGCATAGGGGGCGGGTCCAACCATCACCAATTAAAAATGAAGCCTCTGCTGAGATGAATGATACCTCACACAAGACTCTACCTTAAATGGGTCAGCATGTATGAAAGGGGGGCGTGGCTTAAGCATAGGGGGCGGGCCAAACCATCACCAATGAAGAAGGAAGTCTCTGCTGAGTTCAATGATACCTCACACAAGTGTTTACATCAATCGGGCCATTAGTAATAAAAGGGGGCGTGGCTTGAACATAGGGGGCGGGCCAAACCATCACCAATGAAGAAGGAAATCTCTGCTGAGTTCAATGATACCTCACACAAGGGTCCTACCTTAAACGGTTCAAATGTTATGAAAGGGGCGTGGCTTATGGCATAGGGGGCGGGCCAAACCATCAACAATAAAGAAGGAACTCTGCTGAGTTCAATGACACCTCACACAAGACTCTACCTTAAACGGTTCAAATGTTATGAAAAGGGGCGTGGCCTGAGTAAGTGGGCGTGGTCATATTATAGGGGGCGGCTCAGTATCACACATAGACCACACATTCTGAGTTTCATGCAAATCGGATGATGTTTGTCATATAAGGCAGATTTCCTGTTGCCAGGGGGGGGGCGCTATGACCAAAAGTCAATTTTGGCCTGTAGGTGTCCTCAGGCCTGGAACCTTGTTCATCATGAGAAATTTCGGGCAGATACGACAACGTAAACTCAAGTTACAACAACTTCTTTGTTCATCGCTAAACACTCAAAATGGCCGCCACGCCACGCCCACACCGTCTGACGAAAAGTTTTTCTTTTAATAACTTTTCATCGTTAAGGTGTTGGGATGGTACAGACCAAGTTGAAGTCCATCGGATGAAATCTCTAGGAGGAGTTCGTTAAAGTATAGCACCTTGACTTTTAGGCCTACTTCCTGTTGCCACTAGGGGGCGCTATGACTTTAAGTAAATATCGGCCTTTATTTGTCCTCAGGGTTGGACTCTTATGAATCCTGAAAAGTTTCGAGGTAATCGGACAACGTACACTCGAGTTACACCCACTTCCTGTTTCGGCGGCGAAACGCACAAAATGGCCGCCCCGCCACGGCCACGCCCTATGACGAAAAGTTTTTCTTTTAACAACTTTTCATCTTTAACATCTTAAGATGGCACAGACCGAGTTTGAAGTTGATCGCATGAAATCTCTAGGAGGAGTTCGTTAAAGTACGACATGTGGAAATGGCCAAAATCGCACTAATTTTGAACATTTAATTCAAAATGGCGGACTTCCTGTTGGGTTTAGGGTATGGCTCTAATGACGTTTTTTGTACATCTTGACATGTTACATATGTGTACCAAGTTTCGTGAGTCTACGTTAAACGCACTGCAGGGGCTCAATTTTCTTAACTTTCTAGGGGGCGCCAGCGAGCCATTTTTGTGCGCCTATTCCCAAAACCCTTAAAATACGTAAATTTTCACCAGACTTGATGCAACCGCCAAATTTGGTGAGTTTTTGAATATGTTAAGGCCCTCAAAAAGCCAATTCATTTGACGGGAAAAAGAATAATAGAAAGAAAGAAAGAATAATTCCTTCAGTTTCAATAGGGCCTTCGCCGCTGTCGGCGCTCGGGCCCTAATTAAAGCTGCGAGCAGCGATGGACAGGCCCTCGCGCCTCTGCACGCGTCGGGGTTACCGGCGGACGCCGCTCCTTGTGACCGCACATTTGCGCGGCACTCAGACACCGTGAATCGTCAACAATGAAAAGGGAAATCCCTGCCGAGTTCAACGATACCTCACACAAGACTCTACATCATACGGTTCGTTAGCTGTGGAAAGGGGCGTGGCCAAAATATAGGGGGCGGGCCAAATTATAGCCAATGAAAAAGGAACTCTCTGCTGAGTTCAATGATATCTCACACAAGACTCTACCTTAGATGGGTCAGCATGTATGAAAGGGGGCGTGGCTTAAACATAGGGGGCGTGCCAAACCATCACCAATGAAGAAGGAAGTCTCTGCTGAGTTCAATGATACCTCACACAAGGATATACCTTAAACGGTTCAAATGTTATGAAAGGGGGCGTGGCTTAAGCATAGGGGGCGGGCCAAACCATCACCAATCAAGAAGGAACTCTCTGCTGAGTTCAATGACACCTCACACAAGACTCTACCTTAAACGGTTCAAATGTTATGAAAGGGGGCGTGGCCTGAGTAAGTGGGCGTGGTCATATCATAGGGGGCGGCTCAGTATCACATGTAGACCACACATTCTGAGTTTCATGCAAATCGGATTATGTTTGTCATATAAGGCAGATTTGCTGTTGCCAGCGGGGGGCGCTATGACCAAAAGTCAATTTTGGCCTGTAGGTGTCCTCAGGCCTGGACCCTTGTCCATCCTGAGAAATTTCGGGCAGATACGACAACGTACACTCAAGTTACAACAACTTCTTTGTTCATCGCTACACACTCAAAATGGCCGCCACGCCACGCCCACACCGTGTGACGAAAAGTTTTTCTTTTAATAACTTTTCATCGTTAAGATGTTGGGATGGTACAGACCAAGTTTGAAGTCCATCGGATGAAATCTGTAGGAGGAGTTCGTTAAAGTATAGCACCTTGACTTTTAGGCCTACTTCCTGTTGCCACCAGGGGGCGCTATGACTTTAAGTAAATATCGGCCTTTATTTGTCCTCAGGGTTGGACTGTTATGAATCCTGAAAAGTTTCGAGGTAATCGGACAACGTACACTCGAGTTACACCCACTTCCTGTTTCGGCGGCGAAACGCACAAAATGGCCGCCCCGCCACGGCCACGTCCTATGACGAAAAGCTTTTCTTTTAACAACTTTTCATCTTTAATATCTTAAGATGGCACAGACCGAGTTTGAAGTTGATCGGATGAAATCTCTAGGAGGAGTTCGTTAAAGTACGACATGTGGAAATGGCCAAAATCGCACTAATTTCGAACTTTGAAATCAAAATGGCGGACTTCCTGTTGGGTTTAGGGTATGGCTCTAATGAAGTTTTTGTACATCTTGACATGTTACATATGTGTACCAAGTTTCGTGAGTCTACGTTAAACGCACTGGAGGTGCTCAATTTTCTTAACTTTGTAGGGGGCGCTAGCGAGCCATTTTTGTGCGCCTATTCCCGAAACCCTTAAAATACGTACATTTTCACCAGACTTGATGCGACCGCCAAATTTGGTGAGTTTTTGAATATATTAAGCCCCTCAAAAAGCCCATTCATTTGACTGGAAAATAATAGAAAGAAGAATTCCTTCAGTTTCAATAGGGCCTTCGCCGCTGTCGCAGCTCGGGCCCTAATTAAAGCTGCGAGCAGCGATGGACGGGCCCTCGCGCCTCTGCGCGCGTCAGGGTTACCGGCGGACGCCGCTCCTTGCGACCGTGCATTCGCGAGGCACTCAGACGCCGCAAACCGTCACCAATGAAAAGGGAACTCCCCGCCGAGTTCAACGATACCTCACACAAGACTTAACTTCATACGGTTCATTAGCTGTGAAAGGGGGCGTGGCTAAAGCATAGGGGGCGGGTCCAACCATCACCAATTAAAAATTAAGCCTCTGCTGAGATGAATGATACCTCACACAAGACTCTACCTTAAATGGGTCAGCATGTATGAAAGGGGGCGTGGCTTAAACATAGGGGACGGCCCAAACCATCACCAATGAAGAAGGAAGTCTCTGCTGAGTTCAATGATACCTCACACATGTGTTTACATCAATCGGGCCATTAGTAATAAAAGGGGGGCGTGGCTTGAACATAGGGGGGCGGGCCAAACCCTCACCAATCAAGAAGGAAGTCTCTGCTGAGTTCAATGATACCTCACACAAGGGTATACCTTAAATGGTTCAAATGTTATGAAAGGGGGCGTGGCTTATGCATAGGGGGCGGGCCAAACCATCACCAATAAAAAAGGAACTCTCTGCTGAGTTCAATGACACCTCACACGAGTCTCTATCTTAAACGGTTCAAATATTATGAAAGGGGACGTGGCCTGAGTAATTTGGCGTGGTCATATTATAGGGGGCGGCTCAGTATCACAGGTAGACCACATATTATAAGTTTCATGTAAATCGGATGATGTTTGTCATATAAGGCAGATTTCCTGTGGCCACGGGGGGGCGCTATGACCAAAAGTCAATTGTGGCCTGTAGGTGTCCTCAGGCCCGGACCCTTGTCCATCGTGAGAAATTTCGGGCAGATACGACAACGTACACTCAAGTTACAAAACTTCTTTGTTCATCGCTAAACACTCAAAATGGCCGCCATGCCACGCCCACACCGTCTGACGAAAAGTTTTTCTTTTAATAACTTTTCATCGTTAAGGTGTTGGGATGGTACAGACCAAGTTTGAAGTCCATCGGATGAAATCTCTAGGAGGAGTTCGTTAAAGTATAGCACCTTGACTTTTAGGCCTACTTCCTGTTGCCACTAGGGGGCGCTATGACTTTAAGGAAATATCGGCCTTTATTTGTCCTCAGGGTTGGACTCTTACGAATCCTGAAAAGTTTCGAGGTAATCGGACAACGTACACTCGAGTTACACCCACTTCCTGTTTCGGCGGCGAAACGCACAAAATGGCCGCCCCGCCACGGCCACGCCCTATGACGAAAAGTTTTTCTTTTAACAACTTTTCATCTTTAACATCTTAAGATGGCACCGACCGAGTTTGAAGTTGATCGGATGAAATCTCTAGGAGGAGTTCGTTAAAGTACGACATGGTGAAATGGCCAAAATCGCACTAATTTCGAACATTTAATTCAAAATGACGGACTTCCTGTTGGGTTTAGGGTATGGCTCTAATGAAGTTTTTTGTACATCTTGACATGTTACATATGTGTACCAAGTTTCGTGAGTCTACGTTAAACGCACTGCAGGGGCTCAATTTTCTTAACTTTCTAGGGGGCGCTAGCGAGCCATTTTTGTGCGCTTATTCCCAAAACCCTTAAAATACGTAAATTTTCACCAGATTTGATGCAACCGCCAAATTTGGTGAGTTTTTGAATATGTTAAGGCCCTCAAAAAGCCAATTCATTTGACGGGAAAAAGAAAGAATAATAGAAAGAAAGAAAGAAAGAAAGAAAGAATAATTCCTTCAGTTTCAATAGGGCCTTCGCCGCTGTCGGCGGTCGGGCCCTAATTAAATCTGCGAGCAGCGATGGACAGGGCCCTCGCGCCTCTGCGCGCGTCGGGTTACCGGCGTACGCCGCTCCTTGCGACCGTGAAAGTTGCGCGGCACTCAGACGCCACAGACCGTCACCAATGAAAAGGGAACTCCCCGCCGAGTTCAACGATACCTCACACAAGACTCTATGCCATACGGTTCATTAGCTGTGAAAGGGGCGTGGCTAAAGCACAGGGGGCGGGTCCAACCATCACCAATTAAAAATGAAGCCTCTGCTGAGATGAATGATACCTCACACAAGACTCTACCTTAAATTGGTCAGCATGTATGAAATGGGGCGTGGCTTAAACATAGGGGGCGGGCCAAACCATCACCAATGAAGAAGGAAGTCTGCTGAGTTCAATGATACCTTACACAAGTGTTTACATCAATCGGGTCATTAATAATGAAAGGGGCGTGGCTTGAACATAGGGGGCGGGCCAAACCATCACCAATGAAGAAGGAAGTCTCTGCTGAGTTCAATGATACCTCACACAAGGGTGTACCTTAAACGGTTCAAATATTATGAAAGGGGTCGTGGCTTATGCATAGCCTTACCTTGCCTTAGCTTATGCAAAACCATCACCAATAAAAAAGGAACTCTCTGCTGAGTTCAATGATACCTCACACAAGACTCTACCTTAGATGGGTCAGCATTTATTAAAAAGGGCGTGGCTTCAACATAGGGGGCAGGCCAAACCATCAACAATGAATAAGGAAGTCTCTGCTGAGTTCAATGATACCTCACACAAGGGTGTACCTTAAATGGTTCAAATTTTAAGAAAGGGGGCGGGGCTTAAGCATAAGGGGTGGGTCAAACCATCACCAATGAAGAAAGAAGTCTCTGCTGAATTCAATGACACCTCACACAAGACTACCTTAAAAGGTTCAAATGTTATGAAAGGGGGCGTGGCCTGGCAGATTTCCTTTTGCTAGCGGGGGGCGCTATGACCAAAAGTCAATTTTGGCCTGTAGGTGTCCTCAGGCCTGGACCCTTGTCAATTGTGAGAAATTTCGGGCAGATACGTCAACGTACACTCAAGTTACAACAACTTCTTTGTTCATCGCTAAACACTCAAAATGGTCGCCACGCCACGCCCACACCGTCTGACGAAAAAGTTTTTCTTTTAATAACTTTTCATCGTTAAGGTGTTGGGATGGTACAGACCAAGTTTGAAGTCCATCGGATGAAATCTCCAGGAGGAGTTTGTTAAAGTATAGCACCTTGACTTTTAGGCCTACTTCCTGGCGCCACTAGGGGGCGCTATGACTTTAAGTAAATATCGGCCTTTATTTGTCCTCAGGGTCGGACTCTTATGAATCCTGAAAAGTTTCGAGGTAATCGGACAACGTACACTCGGGTTACACCCACTTCCTGTTTCGGCGGCGAAACGCGCAAAATGGCCGCCCCGCCACGGCCACGCCCTATGACGAAAAGTTTTTCTTTTAACAACTTTTCATCTTTAACATCTTTAGATGGAACAGACCGAGTTTGAAGTTGATCGGATGAAATCTCTAGGAGGAGTTCGTTAAAGTACGACATGTGGAAATGGCCAAAATCGCACTAATTTCGAACTTTGAAATCAAAATGGCGGACTTTCTGTTGGGCTTAGGGTATGGCTCTAATGAAGTGTTTTGTACATCTTGACATGTTACATGTGTGTACCAAGTTTCGTGAGTCTACGTTAAACGCACTGCAGGGGCTCAATTTTCTTAACTTTCTAGGGGGCGCTAGCGAGCCATTTTTGTGTGCCTATTCCCGAAACCCTTAAAATACGTAAATTTTCACCAGACTTGATGCGACCGCCAAATTTGGTGAGTTTTTGAATATGTTAAGACCCTCAAAAAGCGAATTCATTTGACGGGAAAAAGAATAATAGAAAGAAGAAAGAAAGAAAGAAAGAAAGAAAGAATAATTCCTTCAGTTTCAATAGGGCCTTCGCCGCTGTCGGCGCTCGGGCCCTCGGGCCCTAAATATAGTTAATTAACCATCTGTAAAACTGAGTTTCACCACAATTAATCCTGCAAAAGCACCACTTTAAATCTTGTGTTTACCATAAATGTGCTCAGAAATGAGTAATTAAGCATGAATAAGCATAAAAAATGACTGATCGACTAAAGAAATGAGGTGGCAGCCCTATAAATTATAGTGATAATTATCATAGTGATGTCTCTCTTTTTAACCAATCGGTTTCCTTTCAGGCCCTCCGGTCCCGCCCCCGAGCGTTCGTGTCAGTGAGAGGTCATCAAAGGTCACGCCATCCTCCATCTTGTTTCGCTTCAACTGCTCGTGGTTCACCGACGCCAACGGAGCCGTGCGGTACTTCGCCGTGATCGTGGCCGAGTCCGACGGTACTAACGCACATTTTAAGCACTCTGTGTGTGTGAATCTGCTGATTATACTTCTACTCAGTTATTAACTAGAATAAAAACCTGCAAACTGGATTCAAGTCAGACTTTAAAGGGCATCTGTGTCTAAGTGACTGATAGGAAATTGATCTAGAGACAAACAAGCTGCGATGTAACGTTAACGGGCAATTGCGCACCTTCATTTTTCATCCACTAAAAGTTCTGTTGTTGCCGCTGACAGACTCAGATTATTATTCTAAGTGTGTGACAACATTATGGAAAGG
>JABUOV010000783.1:0-13378 GCA_025617405.1 Perca schrenkii
CAGTCTATAATGGAATTACAGCCTGAAACTGTAAGTTTTAGCCCCCCCCCCACACACACACACACACACACACACACACACACTCCCTGACTGTGACAGGGCAGGCCTATGTCCTTGATTTCCCCATAACCACTTACATGATGTAACAACCAGAATACATTGTTTTCTCCCTCCAGCAGATTGCTTAAAGCCAGCTCTCTGTGTCCTTCTTTAATGAGAGCTCTACATTTGGTACGGGACATTTTTTTCAAGGTAAATATGTTCATTGGTTTTGAAATAGTGGGTGGGTTCAATCCAACTCTGGGTGATGTTTAGTGTGATTTAATGTGTGAGGCAAATGTGACTAGGCCTAGAGTTTGGGTTTTTTGCTACTATTAGCACGGCATAATCTAGACAAATGGCTATAAACAAAGAAGGACTAAGCTGATTGTTATTGTGACATTAACAATAATTCCATGCTTTTATTTTTTACTGCTTGTCATCCCTTGCAGGAACAATACATAAAAATGATTTGGGCATGCATGTTTTTTCTCCTGAGAATTGTGACATTGACATTTTGGACAATGGAAAACCATGAAAGATGTCAAAGACAATAAAATAAAAGTGCTTGGTCCAGTGATAAGTATCAGAGACATTGTGTCCCTTTTTTTCTCTGTGTAAAAGTATTGTTGGATAGTTGAGATTCTTTTCAAAATAAAATGTTAACTTTGCTTTATTCATTTAGGACAACAAAGAGCTATTCTATGTGGCAAATCTAGATAGAATGTACCAGAGGCACCTCGGATGGCTTACTAACTTACCTGGAGTCAAGCCTTTCTATGCGGTGAAGTGCAACAACACCGCGGCAGTTTAGAGGATGATGAGTGCTATGGACACAGGTTTCAATTGTGCTAGCAAGGTACCAATGAATTAAAAAAGTAATCCAGGTCTCTGATTTCTCTGTTACGGAGAAAGATTGTTTCCTTCTCAGATTGCCTATTGAAACATGTTTTGGTCAAACACAGGGTGAGATCCAGATGGCCCTGTCCCTCGGAGTGACACCTGATGAAATAATTTACGCACATACAACCAAACCAATGTCGCACATCAAATACGCCTGTGCTCATGGAGTAGATATGATGACTTTTGATAGTGAGAAAAGTGTCTCTTTGTCACCCCAAAGCCAAGTAAGTGAACGTCAACTGGTACTTTGCGTCTACGTTGAGTGTAAATTCTTGTTCAGAGTATTGCTTAAGTTATTGGATCACTTCCTAGACTGGTACTCCGCATCGCAGTGGATTACTCCAAATCGCCGGTAAAACTCAAAGTTCCGAGCCAGACTGGTGTCAGTTGGCAAGTTGTTGGAATGCGCTGGAGAGCTGGGCTCAGAGATCATCGGGCTCAGCTTTCATGTAGGCAGCGGGATTACTGGAGGCTCTGCGTTCACACAGGCCATTGCAGACACGTCTTTGACATAGCGGTAAGTCAGCGTCATAGAAATAATACGCTAAATTGAAATACTTTGTCAATTTTCTGTTGATGATTTGCAGTTGTGTTGCAAACCAGTGTGAGAAACTGCCATTTGTTTTATACTACAACTTTTCAAGTTTCAAATATTACACACAGTGGCTGTACATTATATTAGACTGCTTCCATTAGTTGAATTTAACTAAGCAGCCTGCAGTTACTCGAGGACTGTATTTAAGTACACGTTTGTATTTTATACAACTTTATGCAAATTAGGTTTATTCTACTCCACTTCATTTTACTTCACTTTTCATTTTTTACCTTACTGTCTAGTTAAAACCATGTATTTCAGCATTTATGATGGGATGAAGTGTTAAAGGGAGACACCGCAGGTGAATAGGGAAAATATGAACTGATATCACCATGACACATCCCCAGTTGATTAGTTTTGTAGAGTTTAAAAATGTTAAAACAATGCTGATCTTTGATGTCAATGTACTTTTATGTTTTAATGTATTCACAATATACGCTGCAGCTGGGTTAGGCAGAAGAATTGTATTAATACTGTTAGACCCAATCAATATCCTCTTTCATACTGATTCCACTTGAGCAGTAAAAATTAGCTTCTTCATGTTAATTAAATCATGTCTGTCTGCTCTCCTAAGCTTAGAGGGGGGGGACCATTCTTTTGTCACACGGCAGGAGGAAACAATTTGTCTACCGTCTTGGAGCTGACCCCTGCTGGCGTGCAGACTAGATTAGAACAAAACAATGTTTATTCCTGTAGCTTGTAAAAAATGTACATCTCCATGTTATAACCTTCATCAATGACAGAGGGTAACCTCAAACACACCTGAATTTCAAAGTACGTCCTTCTTATGGGGGCAACGTAGAGATCCAATTGGATGCGCTCAGGGACATGGACATGTCACCGCGCCAGCAAGAAACCAATAGAAAATGGTCCTAAAGCCACATGGGAAAAGGAACCGCCCACATCTATATATATATATATATATATATATATATATATATATATATATATATATAGATGTGGGCGGTTCCTTTTCAGACCCTCCGCTGTTCACTACACATCTATATATATATATATATATATATATATATATATATATATATATATATATATATATATATATATGTGTAGTGAACAGCGGAGGGTCTGAAAGGGACTCTAAAATGTGAATCCACAAGGGAGAAGCATCTTTTCAGCCCGCTGCAAAAATCATATCTTTTTGTTAATCTTCATTGGACCAAGCCTCTCTTCCCTCAAAATCTGAAAACGCAACACTTTCTTCTGCCCACATCTGGTACACAGGTCAGGGAGAGCATTATTATACTTATTTAACTTTTCCGGTGTCACATATATGTCCTCATCAGCCAATTGAATTTGAGACGTTTGAGCTGGGAATTGACAGTTTGAGTTTGTGCTACAGCACACGCTGCTTCCTGCTTCCTGTCCTGTCGATTTTGTACTGTTGCCTGCATTGTTCATTTGAATAATAAAACAATCTTACCTTTTACTCTGAGTTTGAGTCGTGCATTTGAGTCCGCTATTGTACCCTTGACAATGTGCTTTTTAACTTTACACAATACAGTAATCATATTCCTCACTATATGGTTTTTTATATTCTTTTTCAAAAATTTTATTTTTGAGAGATAGATACTGAGGGAAAGGCACTGTGACTGAGCAATTTTCAATATTCATGCAAGAGAGAAGTAAAACATAGTCCACATAAAAACGATTTATGTGGACTATGGTTAACTGCTCCTCAGATCTCTGCAGGGTTAATCCAGACAGCTAGCTAGACTATCTGTCCAATCTGAGTTTTCTGTTGCACGTCAACTTTTAAACATACACACGTTCCACCAAAACAAGTTCCTCCCTGGGGCTATTTTGCAGAGGCGCCTGGAATGCTGTGTGGACTCGCCAGACCCTCCTCTGCAGCACCGCGTTGGAGGAAGGTCTGCCAAAGCGAGATAGGGCACAAGACCTCCTCTGTCACAGTAAATATAATATGTAGTCTAGGGTGTCTCTTGTTCCAAAGAAAGATAAAAGTTTCTTTAAGCTTGGGAATAAGTTAGCAGAAGGTGGCAGTAGGCTGCTCTGAAACAAGTATTGTTATTTAGGCATTATGTTAGACTTAAAACTATAGTGTGTGGTTTATGTCTCCCCCATGAGGAATTTTAAGTAATGACAACAATACTGTCGGAGCGTCAACATGATACAAGCCTTCTGTGATTGCGCACGCGCCCCTACCCCTCCTCCACGCAGTTGGTGGTAACCAAGGAGGACACGGAGGATTAAAAAAACATGACAGACTGTTTAGAAGAATCTTCACTTGACCTAATGCGTGCAAACGACACCGTCTTTCATCAAATCATTTGATAGATAGATAGATTTTTTTATTGATCCCAAAAAAAATGGGAAATAATGGTGTTGATTTTGGTTGAATTTGGCTTGAATGTAACAGATTACGCACTAAAGCTTTAAGGATATTAATTCTCCCTATGAGCAATATTGGAAGGGAGCCCCATCTTTCTATAGAGGAGCCAATCAAGTTTACCATAGGAGCATAATTAACCTCAGCAATATCTCTAATGTTTGACACTATCTTTATGCCTGGATATGTAAAGCATTTTACTATCTTAAATTGGGAAAGTGTCCAGTGTTGTTTCTTTCCTCTGATTTAAGCAACATTAGTGAATATATGTCTTTATTTACTTTATATTCTGATATCTTTCTGAATAAATGAATCAAGTCCAGCAAGACTGGGATATAATCTTTCAATAAAAAAATAAAAAAGAATGACGTCGTCAGTAAATAAAGCAATTCTATGTTCCTCTTGGCCTATTGATTGATATACCAGTTATGTTTTTATAGGATCATACAGCAGTATTATTCTAGTATAAAAAACATGTATGTATGTAGTATTTATGTACCCCGGCTTCATCTGTGCCATGTGTTTTCCAAGGCAAGAGTAACTGTGTAAAAAAATAAAATCGCCTCAGCCCTAAAAAATGTTCTTAAATAAAAACGCATGAAATAGTTCATCTTCAGAATCTTACTTCTTACACAAGCACATTCCCTACCATCTCCCCAAATAAACAACTGCCACATTCCAGTTTTTGATTATATTGCCCCTTCGGCCTACTATGTCCAAATAATTGATTCACACACATTTGATAGCCTCATTAAATTTAAGGCAATTTGTTTATTATACAGTTATGGTATACAATCATTATATACCACCAGAAAACACACTGTATTCAAATAAATAGATTAGTCTATGTGGAAATTGATTTTTTCTTCCCCGTTATTTCTTAGCCTTAATTGGCAAAACACAGTGTATCACAGATCACATCAAATAATCTGTAATATATCTGGTTGTTTTACACTCTTTGACCACCAGGTGGTATTGTGAGCAAATGAAGACTCGAGAAATGAAACCTTTCGTTAACCACTTGGCTGAAAAAGCTTCAATGCTTTCATGAGGCTTCATCTCGTCATTACTATAAATCAGACAAAATACACGAGGAAGTGAACTTGGACGCACACTTCAAGTGACTAAGCTGTGCCACTACCATTGCAGCTGAGACAAGGATCAGGCCAGCAGTGAGTGGATGCTATGGTGCAGCGTTGATTGGGTTGATGGGTTGCAGGTGTGCAGCTGGGAGCAGGGAATCAGCTTGGCAGCAATCAGGAACCGGGAGAGTGAGGGAAGAGCCAATTACAGCTAAACTACACTAAAATGTGTTTCTGAAAACTTTTTGGGCAAGAAATAGGCAATGCAGTAAGAGAATTTGGAATCATATTTGATCCGAAATGCCTAGTTTAAGAATTTTATCTGAGTTTTGTGAGCAGTATGCCAGTTACGTCACAGTAGCTACCTATGGTAAGCATGCCGCTCCTCTGTCAATCATTGTCTTAAGATAGGTTCAGGGTCGTTGTTGTGTCCCAGGCACGAGCTTCATTACGGCTTAACAGTACACTAAAATGTGTTTCTGAAAACATTTTAGGTAAGAAATAGGAAATGCTGAATTTTGAATTTGTTTAGAACTGCCTGGTTAAAAAGTTTGAGTTTTGTGAGTGTGGTGCGAGAAGTACTTGCATACTGTGCCGGCGCAGTATGCTAAAAGTTATGCTTTAAGTGCCCCCTTGGCCATTAAGGTTAGTAAGTTTATTTCACCTCTGACCTCAGTCAGCTGTAGCTAAGAGGTTAAAGCGCCCTCCTAAACAGGAGATCCTGGGTTCAATTCCTAGCAGTGCCTGGTTATCAGTAATGTGTTAAATAAATGTGTTAAATAAACGTTTTAGCATTTACCTCGCTTACCTTTATCTGTCTTATCAGTCTCTTCCGAAGTGACTGGACGAGGTACTTGTGCTGAATCAACTGTGATGGCCGAGTGGTTAAGGTGTTGGACTTGAAATCCAATGGGGTTTCCCCGCGCAGATTCAAACCCTGCTCACAGCGATCGGCTGCTAAGTAGTTCTTTAGTATCACTTGACATGAAAATACAATCTTAAGTCCTTTTTATAGTTGTGCGTCAAATCAACGGCGCAGGGTCCGGCGTAAACACAGACCCCTCTGCGTCTACGCCGGACCTGACGTGCGCCTCTCGAAAAATGTAACTACACGTCGCGGCAACGCACGTAGCTCGACCGTGGCTTGGTAGCGTTGCATTTCTCCCGACTCATTTCCTGGTTCTCCTTCTCCATAAACAACATGAAATCAAGGAGAGGGTTAACCTTTCCTGCTACATATTTCCCACTGTGGTCAGAAAGCACAGAGGAGACACTTTGTTTGTCTACTATGACTCTAGAGTCGCTACTCGGTCCGCGCTCCGAAGGTAATCGCCGGCACTCTCTCACTTCTCTCTACCACACACTCCCCACACACACACACACATGCAGCTCGACGCATACACCAGCGCACAAGTATAAACATCAGGCCACTTTTTAAGGCTACGGCGAGAGCTCTGTGTGGAGCCGATGCACAACTATAAAAAGGCCTTTAACAGTAATGTCTGCAGAACAGTAGAATTCCTATCACTTGGCTGTAATGTTGCTAGAAGTCCTAAGTGATTACACATGGAGGGGTTTACACAACCACAGAATTTGAATCAATACAGTAATCCCAGAAATAAAACAGTTGACCAAATGTTTGGAGGATGAGGAGGAAGGATCTGCTACCAACGACGAGCCTGAGTGTAGACTAACAGGAAGTTAAGTAGCCCAGCCTCCCAATCAGCTGTGAGTGTGGCTATGGAAAGAGAACCAATCTCCATCATTTGTCATAACCCTATTGCTCTCGCTCACATTATATTAGCACACACAACTATATATGCAAGATGCAATACAAAATACGGCTAGGGCCGTAAGAATTTAAGTATGAACACAGGATGGAAAGTACCCCATGCCAATCTCTAGTTATGGTGATGGGTATGTGGTGATATGGGGCTATTTTAATTCCAAAGGCTAAGGGAACTTTATCAAGATGCATAGTATCCTGGATCCATGAAATAACTGACCTTTAAAAATAAAAATATGCCTGCCTCTATGGGAATTTAACATAGGGGTGTGCATACTTAGGCCCCCTGTATTTACGATACATTATTCATTAACAAAGAAAATTGGTGTCCTTAAAGGTTGGATTTTTCCAAAAATGTTTAATTAAGGCATTAAGATCAATTTCCAAATGAGGATTTTTTTATTCTTCTTTTAAGTCAACTTCAGCATGGGTTCATAAACTTATGAACACCACTGTATATGTTTTCAATTATTGTACCAGAGTCTTCTTTATGACACGTTCATGACAATGCCATGTCATAGTTATGACAGCGTCATGTCATGATTATGTTGATACCTTCAAGTAAAGTGTTACCATTTTAATATTATGGCAGTAGCATGGAGGTGCTGTGGCTTAGTTGGTTAAAGTGCCTGTCTAGTAAACAGGAGATCCTGGGTTTAAATCCCAGCAGCACCTTGTTGTTTAACAAATTTAACAAGGAGGACTTTTTGCCCTGGCGTATTAACTTTACACAGAAACACTACATTAATGAGGATTTGACTTCTGCTAAAACACAACAAACTGCTGCACTTATAAAAAAGGCAGCACTAAAAAAAGAACTACAGTTGCATTTATAAGAGAATGATTAGAGTTAAGAGTTCAAACTTTACTTGTTTCTAGGGTGACCACCTGCTAATAAGCCCAAGGGGGGACAAGGGGTATGTTTCTGAGGGACAATGTGGGACACTGCCTGCCACGGCGGTGCCCCCACCCCACTGGCAGTAAAATGACTTAATGTGTTTTTACACCAAATGGGCTCTTTTTCCAGTATTAATGTGTAAGGTAGGGTTGATAAGTTATTCAAACAAAGAGAAATACTTCACAATTCACTTACTTTATTATTATTTTTTTAAAACCTTTAATAGGCTAATGTTAACAGGCAGGCAATGGATTTCACCCTTGGAAAATGTATGAAATTGAACATGTTTGAAAATATTAGTTGGCAAATATGTAAACATCTTTTTAAACAAGAAAATTATGTTGATTTAAGAGAATCAGAAACCACTATTATAGCCTTTTTAACAGTGATTGGCTGGCCCAGCTTGTTTATAGCCAGTGTATGTTCATTTTAGCTTCCAGTTTGTTAGATGGAATCAACATTTGGTCTACTAATAACTGGCCTTGCAACTCAAAGGCCAAGGTTTTGCTTCCAGATTTGTTTGGTGACTGTGGGGGTCTGGGGTCCTCCCCCCAGAATTTTTTTGGCATTAAACACTTCATTTTCTGCATTTTGGTGAATTTTTATGCACCTATTTCTACCTTTATCTTTATGTAAAGGGAAACATTAGGCTACAATCCAAATATAACAACATCATGGAAAATATTGCATTAAGGCTGTCAGGAATTCTGTATTGCTTTCATCTATTTATTTTCCTTTAGATTGACTTTTCTAATTATATCTGAGTCAGCACACATGTAGCTTAGGCATCATTAATTCTTCCATGTTTTGCATCTTTTTTTGGGGAAGTAACCTCAGTAAATGTGCATATGACAATTATTCACCTCAGTGATACATTATTCATTAAATTTATTAATAAACCTCTTGATTGTAATATTTCAGATGATTGAGCAAGATTTCTGCTCATGTCCAAAACTTTGTGCACATTCAAAATATAACTCATCCCATCTGTGCTCTCTGAGATTTGAGGGAGTCGTGATATTTTGTGAAAAAAATAAAGTTATAATATAGGCTATTACGAGAATAAAGTCACTATATTTTAGAAAATAATCTATAGTCTACCTGCACCGTAGTCTACTGTGCATTACGTGATAGCTCTGCTGATACGGTAGATCTCAGACCTCCTGACAGACACAGAGCCCCGTTTGAGACCTTTAGGGAAGTGGCTGTAGCCTACGCTGCTAAACATCGGAGGTGGAAACCCGAAACTTATCGCAGAAATACACGGAGCTCAAACGCGACACATCTGCCGCAGCATGTCCACAGCAGAGCGCATCCAGAAACCTGAAGCTGCGCAGCTTTTTACAGCGAGAGTGGACACTAAGCGACGTCCGGTTTCATATTTGTCAGTCAACTTTTCAAAATACATTTGGGGTTACACTCAAAACATTCGGGGTTGAGCCCCCGGCAAAATGTTTGATGCTGAAGGACACGGAAGACCTGAGGAGGGGGAGCTGCGCTCCGGTGCGCTCCGGCCCAATTTAACCTCTGCCCTCAACACCTTTCAGCCACAAATATTCATTTCCCCAGTCTTTCTTGTACCCACACCTTCTCTTTTTAGTTGATGGCGGTGCCTCAGAGTCAGACTCAGTCTCTTTCTCCATTTTTCGAATTGGAAAGCGGGCATCTAAAAGTTCCTTCCCACTGTGTCTGGTATGCACGTGCGTGGCTGCGTGCGCTGTCATGACAACAACAAAAAAGTTGACAACAACATCGTCAGCAATTCAACTGAGGGGTGGGTGTGGTAGCGTGCTGAACTGTCAAGTAATGTTCGTTTGGCTGCCTGGGGCTCGAGGACCAACTTTTTTTTTTGAGCAAGCATTGATTATGCGTGACACGGTCTCAATTTGCGGGACACATGAATTGGGCTTCAAACGCTGTGCGCGCACACGCTACGCGGGACGGGTGGTCACCCTACTTGTTTCTGATGCATGAAGAACAGATAAGGTGTCATCTAAAGGTGTCAGCAAACTTTAACCAAGGTACTTGTCATATAGGCCCCCTTTTGATGTCCCCCTTGTACTTTAGTTAGGTCTGTTTGGGCACATGGAGATCTCACTGTAAAATAAACAAGTGATTTACAGCTCTGTCTTTTTGAAGCATTTATGGAAAAAATCTACAATGCAAATCAATGTGACATTAAATCTAAAACTAACTCACTTATACTGTACTGTAAGAACTTAATCACAGCCAATGAAGAAACGTTTTAGCATTGACCTTGCTTACCTTTGTCTTGCCTGTCTTAACAGTCTCTCCCGAAGCAATGTGACTGGACGGGGTACACTTGCTGAATCAGCTGTGATGGCCGAGTGGTTAAGGCGTTGGACTTGAAATCCAATGGGGTTTCCCCGCGCAGGTTCAAACCCTGCTCACAGCGGTCGGCTGCGAAATAGTTCTTTAGTATCACTTGACGTGAAGATACAATAATAACATAATAATAATCTGTTGAGGAACGGGGGTCTAAATGCTATTGTCTCTGATCCAATGAAGTGTGACATCAAATTAAAATGGTTACAAAGTGGTTCCTTATGAATGGTGAAAATGTTTGGTTTGATATTCCATTGAAATCTTCAGTAATCTGAGTGGTATTGATTTCTTTATTAAGATGTGACTTTGATATTTCCAAACTACCAGTCAAGTTATCTACTTTCAATCAACGAGTGTGTCGAGGAAACACTGGGAGAGAAGAAGCTGCTCTTTTTCTTCTTCTTCAGTCCAGTGTTTGTGTGCGTCTGATCCCAGGATGCCGTCATAACCTCATAACTTCAGAGTCCAAGTCTAAACAATACATCATAGTGATGTCAAAACGAGTCTTAACAGTGTCAGGAACCCAGTCAGTTTCTGAGAAATCGCACATCAGATGATGTAGTTCTACTATCTGTCCACTAGATGGAGTTAACTGACCATCTCATGAAATAACTTTCATCATTGGTCCACTACTACTGTATATTTGGAACATTACGATGTAGAAAGTTACCAGAGATCTCCGTGCGAGGCGGTTCACTGTGTTCCTCAGCCCTGGTTCCCTATCAAAGTGGGACCAGAACCTCCAGAACCTCAGGCTGCCACAGATGGAGTGTGCTTTTACACCTCTTCTTCAACAAACTCTGGCCTTCAAACACTGTAAAGGCCTTTTTTTTTCCCGCTTATCCATGTAAAGACTTCATACCTTTGTTTTAATCACATATAGTAAATTGTATTTCTTGTTAAGAAGATATCTGAGAAATCAGGTTCCAGCTGAATAATCCGACCACTTCAGTTTGGTGATATCTAAATACATCTTTCCATTAAAGGTCCCATGGCATGAAAATTTCACTTTATGAGGTTTTTTAACATTAATATGAGTTCCCTTAGCCTGCCTATAGTCCCGCAGTGGCTAAAAATGGCGATAGGTGTAAACCAAGCCCTGGGTATCCTGCTCTGCCTTTGAGAAAATTAAAGTTCAGATGGGCCAATCTGGAATCTTCCCTTTATGACGTCATAAGGAGAAAGGTTAACTCCCCTTTCTCTGATTTGCCGCCCATGAGAAAAAGAGAGACATTATGGCTTGCAAATGAGTGTTCATGGCAGTTGGTCAAGGCCACACCCCCACCCTCCATATTGCCCCCCCTCTCCTCTTCAATAGCATTTAAAGCTACAGACACAGAAATGGAACATTCTATGGAAAGCTCATCGTGGGACTGGCTCTAGTGGCTGTAATTCTGCACCAAAGCTATATTTCAGGAAAGAGACTTCAGATACAGTATTCGGGGACCACCAAGGCCTATATAAAAGCATCCAAAAAGCAGCATCGGAATTTTAAAAGTTAAACTACAGAATGATGTGGATAATTAATTAGTAACGTCCTCCTCATAGCAGTAACTTTCTCAGTAGTTCATTTCCTCGACTTTACACTTCCTGGATTGCCCTGTTGCCACCAGAAATTCCGCAGTATGTCCTTCTTTTCGTCCGGGATTCCATTACCTAACACTTCCTTTGTGTTGGAATTCTAAACTCCGGTGGATTCATGAGGACTAGGGTTAACTGCTCCTCAGATCACTGCAGGGTTAATCCAGACAGCTAGCTATACTATCTGTCCAATCTGAGTTTTCTGTTGCACAACTAAAAGAAATTTTGAACGTACGCGTTCCACCAAAACAAGTTTCCTCCTGAGGATATTTTGCAGCGGCACTGAGGGTCTGTGCAGTGCTTTGCGCAGCCCATGGCAATTGTGATTGGTTTAAAGAAATGCCAATAAACCAGAGCACGTTTCGCTCCCATCCCGGAATGCTGTGTGGACTAGCCAGACCCTCCTCCGCAGCGCTGTGGAGTAAGGTCTGGCAATGCGAGACTACTTTCTTTCAATTTTATTTTATAGTATCAAATCATCTCCATAGGGATTTCAAGACATTTTACAGATGGAGTAGGTCTAGACCACACTATACTTTACAAAGACCCAACAATTCCGGTAATTCCCCCAAGATGTAAGCATTTAGCGCAACAGTGGCAAGGACAATTTTAGCAAGAAACCTCAAGTGGTGAGGAAAACTTATTTTTAGGGAGAAACCTTGGAGAGACTCAGGCTCTTGGTAGGCAGTGTCTGACGGTGCTGGTTGGGGGTGTGATGAGCAGTGGCAATAATAGTCATAATAAAGATAATGGAACTATGACTAGAAATAGTAGTTGTACTAGCTCATGCCGTAGCAGGGCACTGCAGGGCATAGCAGGACGTAGCAGAGCATAGCAGGGCACTGCGGGGCGTAGTAGGACGTAGCAGGACGTAGCAGGGCACTGCAGGTCATAGTAGGTTGTAGCAGGACATAGCAGGGCATAGCAGGGTGTAGCAGGGCGTAGCGGGGCATAGCAGGGTGCGGAGCAGGACCATGACGACAGCTGCAACCATGATTTAGGCGCCACACTAATCCAAGGAAAACTGTGGGACCAAATAAACATATATAATAAGCTCCGCAGTGCTAAGTTAGTAGCAAGCATTTCCTGGACATGGATGCATACAGATGGAAAGAGAGAGGAGAAAGGATCTCAGTGTGTCAAAGGAAGTCACCCAGCAACACACACAGCATGTTAAATAATGATAAAAAAGCTCAACCATTTAGTGAATATGTGAATATATGATTGGTGAATCTAACCGATTGGAAACATGCCTTACTGTCTCAAGACTCCCATATTCACACAAGTCAGACTTTTTTTTTCCTACAATGCACAGAGTAATTTAGCCCACAGTGCCCCAAACTCAATCTACACAGTTTAACTGAGTCCCTACGGGACAGGGATGTACAGAAACATCTTTTCCTAACTTCAGGTTGTTTAGAGAGGTAGTGACCAGAGGTGCAAAGTAACGAATTACAATTACTCGTGGTACTGTAATTGAGAAGATTTTTTGTGTACTTCTCCTTTTTTTAAGTAGTTTTTAAAATCTGTACTTTTATTTATGTTCTGTTTCATCCCAGAAATGCTTGTTTCAAATCCTAGCTTCTGGGGAGTTTACTCCCCGGAGTCCTTATGTTTTTTCACCCAGCGTATTTCCTTGGAGAACGTTGGCACCAAGATCCTGGTTGCAGCTATCGCCGTGGTCCTGCTGCACTCCCTGCTGAGCTCAGCGGTGCCCTGCAATGTCATGCTGCGTCCTGCTGAACCCTGCTGCTTCCTGCTACATCCATCCATGCTCTGC
>JABUOV010000784.1:5000-13365 GCA_025617405.1 Perca schrenkii
CGGCTGCTGGTGCCACACTATCATTTACAGAGTCCCAACAATTCACCCAAGAGCAAGCATTTAGTGCAACAGTGAACCTTTCTCTGTAGAGAAACATCAACATTACATCACTCTCACACGCACATATATTGTGTTTGCACTGCAGGAACTAGGAAAAAGAGCATTTTGAGGGATTTTTTTTAACTTAAAGTTGGTACTCTCCCAGCAAAAAAAGAGGAACTTTGAACAATAATGGGTCCAGACGTCAGTGTATGTCTTTGATTGATCACATGAGCCATGCAGCACCGGCAACTGACATTGTAAACTCTAGCTAACTAGTCTGCTGAAAGAGTAGATTAATGCTTCATCCACACACTCTTCTCACAGCGTAGAAAGCTTATTGCTTTGTGCTAAGCTATAGGCTAAACCTGTCCTGGACCTCTGTCGAGTTGAAACTGACTTGATCCCGGGAAAGAGGGAAAAACAGGATGTTTCTTAAAACCACGGACAGTGCCTTTAACATACAGAGATGTGTCCAAACTACATCAATTATTAACAAAAGGGAGCTATCATTTTAGTTCTTTTAGAGATGCTCTCCTTTAATACTTCCTACACAAATATCTCCTTTTTGTTCATCAGTGTTTGTACCTGAGTGTCTCCAGTCTCCAGAGAGGATCCTTCAGTCCCTCTGACAGTAGCTTCACTCCTGAGTCTCCTGGATTATTGTAGCTGAGGTCCAGCTCTCTCAGATGTGAGGGGTTGGAGCTCAGAGCTGAGACCAGTGAAGAACAGCCTTCCTCTGAGATCAGACAGCCTGACAGACTGCAAACACACAGAACAACACACAGTAACCCTCTGTCAACACGGGGAGCTTGCTGTCCAGGTACATTTTGGTCCAGATTATGAATAAATATTTAAAATCATCTGGTTTTTAATTATTCAACAACAAAAGTAAACAATCCTCATGGAAAGTAACTCTGAGTCTAGAAATGAATAAATACATAATTAATAACTACTGCCCAAGTTTATCATATCAACACAAAGCTACATGTTAGCTGTTTTGTCAACTAAAGTTAATCAGAGTTTAAATGGTCATCAGTTCAATGGGTTAATGAATCCTGACCTGAGAGTCTCCAGTGTGCAGTGTGGACTCTTCAGTCCATCAGAGATCAGCTTCACTCCTGAATCCTGCAGATCGTTGTTACTCAGGTCCAGCTCTCTCAGACTAGAGGACTGGGAGCTGAGAACTGAGGACAGAGCTTCACAGCTTCTCTCTGACAGGTTACAGCCACTCAGTCTGGAGAGACAACAGGAAGGAAACAAGTTATTCATATTTAACTTATGTTGAAAGATATCAGAGTATTTATAGATGAATAAATCCCACTTACAGAGCTTTGTTGGAGGCTTTGACCACTGGCAGCAGCCTCAGAAGAGCCTCCTCTGAAGCAGAGTATTTCTTCAGGTCAAACACATCCAGATCTTCTTCTGATGACAGTAAGATGAAGCCCAGAGCTGACCACTGAGCAGGAGAGAGATCATCTGTGGAGAGACGTCCTGAACTCAGGGACTGTTGGATCTGCTCCACTAGAGAACGATCATTCAGTTCATTCAGACAGTGGAACAGATTGATGCTTCTCTCTGCAGACAGATTCTCACTGATCTTCTCCTTGATGTACTTGACTGTTTCCTGATTGGTCTCTGAGCTACTTCCTGTCTGTGTCAGCAGACCTCGTAGGAGATTCTGACTGGTCTGTAGTGAAAGACCCAGGAGGAAGCGGAGGAACAAGTCCAGGTGTCCATTCGGACTCTGTAAGGCCTTGTCCACAGCACTCTGGTAGAACTGTGTTGATGTTGTTTGTTTTCCTGACAGCAGGTTGACTCCAGAGTTGATGAAGGTCAGATGGACATGAAGAGCAGCCAGAAACTCCTGAACACTCAGATGGATGAAGCTGAACACCTTGTCCTGGTACAGTCCTCTCTCCTCTTTAAAGATCTGTGTGAACACTCCTGAGTACACTGAGGCTGCTCTGATATCGATGCCACACTCTGTCAGGTCTGATTCATAGAAGATCAGGTTGCCTTTCTGCAGCTGCTCAAAAGCCAGTTTTCCCAGAGACTCGATCATGTTCCTGCTCTCTGGACTCCAGTGTGGATCTGTCTCAGCTCCTCCATCATACTTGATGTTCTTCACTTTGGACTGAACCACCAGGAAGTGGATGTACATCTCAGTCAGGGTCTTGGGCAGCTCTCCTCCCTCTCTGGTCTTCAACACGTCCTCCAGAACTGTAGCAGTGATCCAGCAGAAGACTGGGATGTGGCACATTATGTGGAGGCTTCGTGATTTCTTGATGTGGGAGATGATTCTGCTGGCCTGCTCCTCATCTCTGAATCTCTTCCTGAAGTACTCCTCCTTCTGAGGGTCAGTGAACCCTCTGACCTCTGTCACCATGTCAGTACACTCAGGAGGGATCTGATTGGCTGCTGCAGGTCGTGTGGTTATCCAGAGGCGAGCAGAGGGAAGCAGATTCCCTCTGATGAGGTTTGTTAGCAGCACACCCACTGAGGTGGACTCTGTAACATCAGTCAGGATCTCAGTGTTGAGGAAGTCCAGAGGAAGTCGACACTCATCCAGACCATCAAAGATGAAGACAACCGGGAACTCTTCAAACCTGCAGATTCCTGCTTCTTTGGTTTCACTAAAGAAGTAATGAATGAGTTCCACCAAGCTGTACTTTTTCTCTTTCAGCACATTCAGCTCTCTGAAGGTGAATGGAAATGTGAACTGGATGTCCTGGTTGGCTTTGTCTTCAGCCCAGTCCAGAGTGAACTTCTGTGTTAAGACTGTTTTCCCGATGCCAGCCACTCCCTTTGTCAGCACTGTTCTGATTGGTTCATCTCTTCCAGGTGGGGTTTTAAAGATGTCTTCTCGTCTGATTGTTGTTTCTGGTCTGTCTGGTTTCCTGGATGCTGTTTCAATCTGTCTGACCTCATGTTCAGCATTGACCTCTGCAGTCCCTCCCTTTGTGATGTAGATCTCTGTGAACATCTGATTCAGAAGGGTTGGGTTTCCTGCTTTAGCAATCCCCTCAAACACACACTGGAACTTCTTGTTTAGTTTAGATTTGAGTTTACGCTTACAAACTCCAGCTGGACTTCCTGAATGAATACAGAACAATGAAGATCAGTAAGTGATTTATAAAGAAACATGAACATACTTTGACCCATCTCTGGAGACATTAGTAAACGTCCCATTAGTCCAGCATGTTCAATATTTAGAGAAATCCTCTTACTGCTCTGCAGACAGTCAGCCAGCTCGTCCTGCTTCATTCTCCTCAGGAAGTGCAGTGTGATCTTCAGAACTGCCTCTCTGCTCCTCCTCTGCTCTTCATCCTCATCCTCCCTCTGACTCTCTGAGCATTCTGGGTAATCTGGACTCAGAATCTTCTGGATCTTCTTCAGCTCGTTCTTCACAAAAGTGACAATGTTGTCCTCCAGCACCTGGAACAGAAGATTATATGAATCAAATCAAACTGAAATCATGGAAGCAAACATCAGATCCATGTTGTATAGACTGACAATCCACTGGTCTAAAACGTGCAGCATGGAGGTGATTGTGAACAGAATAGATGTAAAAGTAGTTGTTGTAAATGTACAGACCATAAATATGGAGTCCAGGTGTGTTTGATGCTGCTGGGCAGACTGACCACTGGGAACCTCTGAGCTCTCCTGGTCCACTCTGTGGAGGAATCAGGAAGAATAAGCTCACATCATGTCTGTCCACACAGAGACAAACACAAGGTAATTTCCTGTGACTTAAAGTGTTGATAACAACATTGAATCAGATGCTTTCCCCTGACATTAAAGTGTTGGTGGTACTGCTGACCCCATTGTGAATTAACAGAAAGAAGAAGTAAAGGGCTACAACATGGTTGGTTTAAAGAACTCCTACAGCAGCACTGGTATCATGAGGCCAGGAGGTCTGCAGCTTTTGTGGTCATGGAAGCAAACATTTGTAGGTAGAAGAAGTTTTGGGGAGTCAACGGTGAAAACCTTCAGTTGGCCTGAAAACGATTTTGGCAAACCATCAGCCGACTCAGGAGGGGGAAGCAGAGCTTAGATGGCCTGTTTGTAGTCTGGGAGAACTGCTGAACTGGACTGAGGATACTGTTGGATGGTGGTTCCCTTTTTTTGCTTCCCCTTTTTGACTTCTGATCTGACATCCAACTGGCAAACCTACATCCAACATTTGGGGAGAATTTTGCATTTTGACCAATTTTGGTCAGAACACTTGGGGGAAAAAAATCTGGTCATGAAGCCACTCACTGAAACTTGGCCTTAAGTCTCCCGACTCAAATGGCAGAGGAAGAATGTTGCCATTCATGATTTTTAGGCTAACCTATGGCTGAGGGAGATTTAAAATGCTTTTTAATGGGGCTAAAACACCAGATAATATTGGACCAAACCAGGTCCAATATTAAATTGAGATCTACAGTTGAAGACTGGTCTTACTTGTCAGGTTTCAGATGTGAGAATATATATGTGATGAAGAAAGATGCTGAAAATAAATTCCAAAAACTTCTCTAGATAATATTATGGCGTAATATATATGGCAATATTATAATATTAACAGCTTACCTCTTTCCAGCAGAGGGTTGTTGGTGTTTAAAGTCAATAAAGTGATAAATTGACTGATCGCTCTTGAAGGACACACAGCTGGGTTCAGGTTCAGCAGAGTCTGGTCTTTGATGGATCCTGTTACACAGAGAGTAAGACCAACAGGGATGGAAATTCACTTTTTAGTGTTCAGACACAAAAACTGCTGGAGATTCAAGCAACAACTAAAACAATATTAACACAAAGAAGTTCAATAAACTATACACAAAACTGGGTTAAAAAGCTAAAACACCAGAGACAAAATCTGAAAAATCTGGTCCTGATAGAAAAACACATTTATTGAGGGTCTCATCATGTCAGGGCCCCACCTCCCTGAGCTGTCTCCCCTTCCCTTTTGTGTGTCTCCCTTACCTCTGTCCCCTTTTTTGTGTCTGTGTTGTTTGTCTCTGTCCGTCTCTTTTTGTTCCTCGGTTTCCTGAGTTCCCACTACCACTGAAGGCACCCCGGCACCAAGGCAGCTGCAATCACTACGATCTACTACACCTGCACCAGTCCACGCACCTGGGGGCTGATTGCCTCTCTTCCTATATTAGGGAGAGGTCTGCTTTCGGTCCTCGCCAGATAATTGTTTCAGCCACGTAATTATCACTTGCGTTCCTGTACATTATTCAGCTATCTCCAGTTCTAGTTATTGTCCTGAGTTTCCCGTAGTTTAGCCTTTTTTTTTCTCATCGTGTTTTTGTGTTCTCCCTCCACCGCCAGCTATTGCCTTTTTCCCTCCTCAACTGGATCTTCTGTTTGGACTCCCCGTGCCGACCACTGCCTTGCTCTCCGTGTCTCTGGACCCCCAGCCTGTTCCCGACTATTCTCGCCTGCCGTTTTGTACTTCTGCTGAGCTACAACCTACCCATACTCATTCCCATAACCTCCAGGACGGAACACCATCTCCATTATTCATTTTCTAATAAACAGTAGTATTATTGATCTCACCCTGTGTTCTGCTTTTGGGTCCTACCCCGTCCAGAGCGTGACACATCAGTTTTCCTGTGAAGAAGAAAGATGCTGAAAATGAATTCAAAATTTCTCTGGATACATAAAAGTTGAAATATGAATCAACAATATTGTAATATTATTAACAGCTTACCTCTTTTTAGCAGAGGGTTGCTCTCCTTTAAAGTTAATATAGCAACCATCATGTGACTGGTCGCTCTTAAAGGACACACAGCTGGGTTCAGGTTCAGGTGTCTCTGATCTGGTCCTGATAGAAAAAAACATTTATTGAGGGTCACATGTTAAGGTAAAGTCTTCCTGAATAGTGTAGGCCTAATTATTAACAATAACATGCCAATAATGCTTTACATTTTTTATTATTATTTGAGTGTGCATGAGACTGACATGACCCAAAACATCCCAGACGGGACGTACAGTACAGGCCAAAAGTTTGGACACACCTTCTCATTCAATGAGTTTCCTTTTTATTTTCATGACTATTTACATTGTAGATTCTCACTGAAGGCGTCAAAACTATGAATGAACACATATGGAATTATGTACTTAACAAAAAAGTGTGAAATAACTGAAAACATGTCTTATATTTTAGATTCTTCAAAGTAGCCACCCTTTGCTTTTTTTGATAACTCTGCAAACCCTTGGTGTTCTCTCAATGAGCTTCATGAGGTAGTCACCTGAAATGGTTTTACCTTCACAGGTGTGCTTTGTCAGGGTTCATTAGTGGAATTATTTCCCTTATTAATAAAAAAAGCAAAGGGTGGCTACTTTGAAGAATCTAAAATATAAGACATGTTTTCAGTTATTTCACACTTTTTTGTTAAGTACATAATTCCATATGTGTTCATTCATAGTTTTGATGCCTTCAGTGAGAACCTACAATGTAAATAGTCATGAAAATAAAAAGGAAACGCATTGAATGAGAAGGTGTGTCCAAACTTTTGGCCTGTACTGTAGTTCCATCCAGTGAGACTTGTTCCAGTTTGCTGGATGTTCACAACTCACCTCAATCTTCTTAACATTTCAATTTACCTTTTCATTGCAATTCTCTCCTTCTGCCATTCAAGTCTCTCCATCAATCCTCTCTCCTCCATTTCTACTCGACTCTCCCTTACAGGTCTTTTTTTTCAAAGTAGTGGTATCTCCATGGACCGGTGTCTCTTCATGGACACACAGCTGGGTCCAGGTCCAGGTTCAGCAATACTTGTTGAAGAAGTCCCAATATGTGCGTAATAGACAATGTGCGGGACTTCTTCAACAAATAGTGTCTTGACCCAGGTGACACAAACACTTACCCAGGGTGGCTGGTTCTCCAGGGGGGATGTGCAGATGAATTTACCCTGGAAGGGGCACTCTGAAGCGCATACAGCCTAACCATCCCCCTGGTATTCCCAGTTGGAGAAGAACATTTGGGAAGAATTTTGCCATTCATGATTTTTAGCCTACTCTATGGCTATGGGAGATTTAAAATGCTTTTTAATGGGGCTAAAACACCAGATAATATTGGACCAAACCAGGTCACTGGACAGCTTTCAGATGTGAGAATATAAATATATGTGAAGAAGAAAGGTGCTGAAAATTAATTCCAAGTTAACATTAGTAATTATTGATTACTAACATGCTAGTTAACATTAGTAATTACTGATCACTAACATGCTAGTTAACATTAGTAATTACTGATCACTAACATGCTAGTTAACATTAGTAATTACTGATCACTAACATGCTAGTTAACATTAGTAATTAACCTTAAACAGCTAATGGAAGTCCAAACTGCCTGTGAGCTTCTCCTGTACTATACGGTAATTCCTCTACTGTGTGACAGTTAGTCTCGTGGTTATGACCCAATCGTTAGCCTAACACACAGACAGATAGAGAGACAGACAAACAGACAGACAGACAGACACACACACACACACACACACAGCACACACACACACACAGACACACACACACACACACACACACACACACACACACACACACACACACACACACAGACACACACACACACACACACACACACACACACACACACACACACACACACACACACACACACACACACACACACACACACACAGACACACACACACACACACACACACACACACACACACACACACACACACACACACACACACACACACACACACACACACACACACACACACACACACACACACATACAGACACACTTTCTGATCAGGTGGTTTTTATTAGTTATTTGATGCTCTAAAAAACATGATTGACAGCTGGGGTTGACTTGTGATAGGTCGGGCTGGTGTATGGGCGGGACTTGGATACTTTACTGAAACTAATGTTACATCTCTCTCTGTCTCTCTCTCTATCTGTCTCTCTGTCTACCTATCCATCTATCCATCTCTCTCTCTATCTCTATCTGTCTCTCTGTCTACCTATCCATCTATCCATCTCTCTCTATCTCTATCTGTCTCTCTGTCTACCTATCCTTCTATCCATCTCTCTCTCTATCTCTATCTGTCTCTCTGTCTACCTATCCATCTATCCATCTCTCTCTCTCTCTCTAGCTGAGCCAGTCAGTGTCTCCCTCTCTCTCCCTCTCTCTGAGGGTAGAGGGGGAGCAGAGGGAGAGGAAGAGAAAGGTGAGGGAGGGGAGAGAGAGGAAGAGAAAGGTGAGGGAGGGGAGAGAGAGGAAGAGAAAGGTGAGGGAGGGGAGAGAGAGGAAGAGAAAGGTGAGGGAGGGGAGAGAGAGGAAGAGAAAGGTGAGGGAGGAGAGAGAGAG
>JABUOV010000785.1:0-13364 GCA_025617405.1 Perca schrenkii
ACACACACACACACACACAGACACACATACACACACACACACACACACACACACACACACACACACACACATTATATATTAGATACATATATTATTATTATTATTATTATTAGATATTATTATTATTATTATTATTATTAGATATTATTAGATATTATTATTATTATTATTATATATTATTATTATTATTATTATTAGATATTATTATTATTATTATTATTATTATTATTATTATTATTATTATTATTATTAGATATTATTATTATTATTATTATTATTATTATTATTAGATATTATTATTATTATTATTAGATATTATTATTATTATTATTATTATTATTATTATATATTATTATTAGATATTATTAGATATTATTATTATTATATATTATTATATATTATTATTATTATTATTAGATATTATTATTATTATATATTATTATTATTATTATTATTAGATATTATTATTATTATTATTATTATTATTATATATTATTATTATATATTATTAGATATTATTATTATATATTATTATTATTATTATTATTATTATTATATATTATTATTATTATTATTAGATATTATTATTATTATTATTATTATTATTATATATTAATATTATTATTATTAGATATTATTATTATTATTATTATTATATATTATTATTAGATATTATTATTATTATTATTATTATTATTATTATTATTATTAGATATTATTATTATTAGATATTATTATTATTATTATTATTATTATTATTATTAGATATTATTATTATTATTATTATTATTAGATATTATTATTATTATTATTATTATTATTATTATTATTATTAGATATTATTATTATTATTAGATATTATTATTATTATTATTATTAGATATTATTATTATTATTATATATTATTATTATTATTATTATTATTATTATTATTATTAGATATTATTATATATTATTATTAGATATTATTATTATTATTATTATTATTATTATTATTATTATTAGATATTATTATATATTATTATTATTATTATTAGATATTATTATTATTATTATTATTATTATTATTATTATTATTAGATATTATTATTATTATTATTAGATATTATTATTATTATTATTAGATATTATTATTATTACATTATTATTAGATATTATTATTATTATTATTATTATTATTAGATATTATTAGATATTATTATTAGTATTATTATTATTATTATTATTATTATTAGATATTATTATTATTACATATATATTATATATTAGATATTAATATATTATAGATATATACACATACATATTATACACATATTAGATACATACATAGATATTATTATTATACATATATTATTATATATTATTAGATATTATTATTAGATATTATTATTATTATTATATTATTATTATTATTATTAGATATTATTATTATTATTATATATTATTATTATTATTAGATATTATTATTATATATTATTATTATTAGATATTATTATTAATATTATTATTATTATTATTATTATTATTAGATATTATATATTATTATTATTATTATTAGATATTATTATATATTATTATATATTATTATTATTATTAATATTATTATTATTAGATATTATTATATATTATTAATATTATTATTATTATTATTAATATTATTATATATTATTATTATTATTAGATATTATTATTATTATTATTATATATTATTATTAGATATTATTATTATTATTATTATTATTATTATTATTATTATTATTATTATTATTAGATATTATTATTATTATTATTATTATTATTATTATTATATATTATTATTATTATTATTATTATATATTATTATTATTAGATATTATTATATATTAGATATTATTATTAGATATTATTATTATTATATATTATTATTATTATTAGATATTATTATTATTATTATTAGATATTATTATTATTATTATTATTATTATTAGATATTATTATTATTATTATTATTATTATTAGATATTATATATTATATATTATTATTATATATTATTATTATTATTATTATTATTATTAGATATTATTATTATTATTATTATTATTATTAGATATTATTATTATTATTATTATTATTATTATTATATATTATTATATATTATTATATATTATTATTATTATTATTATTAGATATTATTATTATTATTATTATTATATATTATTATTATTATTATTATTATTAGATATTATTATATATTATTATTATTAGATATTATTATTATTATTATTATTATTATTATTAATATTATTATTATTATTATTATTATTATTATTAGATATTATTATTATTATTATTATTATTATTATATATTATTATTATTATATATTATTAGATATTATTATTATTATTATTATTATTATTATTATATATTATATATTATTATTATTATTATTATTATTAGATATTATTATTATTATTATTATTATTATTATTATATATTATTAGATATTATTATTATATATTATATATTATTATTATATATTATATATTATTATTATTATTATTATTATTATTAGTATATTATATATTAGATATTATTATTATTATTATTATTATTATTATTATATATTATTATTATTATTATTATTATTATTATTATATATTATTATTATTATTATATATTATTATATATTATTATTATTATTATATATTATTATTATTATTATTATATATTATTATATATTATTATTATATATTATTATTATTATTATTATTATATATTAGATATTATTATATATTATTATTATTATATATTATTATTATTATTATTAGATATTATTATTATATATTATTATTATTATTATTATATATTATTAGATATTATTATTATTATTAGATATTATTATATATTATTATTAGATATTATTATTATTATTATTATTATTATTATTATATATTATTATTATTATTATTATTATTAGATATTATTATTATTATATATTATTATTATTATTATTAGATATTATTATTATTATTATTATTATTATTATTATTATTATTATTATTATTATTAGATATTATTAGATATTATATATATATTATTATTATTATTAGATATTATTATTATTATTATATATATATTATATATTATATATTATTATTATTATTATTATTATTAGATATTATTATTATTATTATTATTATTATTATATATTATTATTATTATTATTATTATTATTAGATATTATTATTATTATTATTATTATTATTATTATTATTATTAGATATTATTATTATTATATATTATTATTATTATTAGATATTATTATTATTATTATTATATATTATATATTATTATTATTATTATTATTATTAGATATTATTATTATTATTATTATTATTATTATTAGATATTATTATATATTATTATTATTATTATTATTATTATTAGATATTATTATTATTATTATATATTATTATTATTATATATTATTAGATATTATTATTATTATTATTATTATTATTATTATTATTATATATTATTATTATTATTATTATTAGATATTATTATTATTATTATTATTATTATTATTATTATATATTATTATTATTATTATTATTATTATTATTATTATTATTAGATATTATTATTATTATTATTATTATTATTATTATTATATATTATTAGATATTATTATTATTATTATATATTATTATTATTATTATTATTAGATATTATTATATATTATTATTATTATTATTAGATATTATTATTATTATTATTATTATTATTATTATTATTATTATTAGATATTATTATTATTATTATTATTATTATATATTATTATTATTATTATTATTATTATTATTAGATATTATTATTATTAGATATTATTATTATTATTATTATTATTATTATTATTATTATTATTATTATTATTATTATTATATATTATTATTATTATTATTATTATTATTATTAGATATTATTATTATTATTATTATTATATATTATTATTATTAGATATTATTATTATTATTATTATTATATATTATTATTATTATATATATATTATATTATTATTATTATTATTATTATTATTAGATATTATTATTATTATATATTATATATTATTATTATTATTATATATTATTATTATTATTATTATTATTATTATTATATATTATTATTATATATTATTATTATTATTATTATTATTATATATTATTATTATTATTATTATTATTATATATTATTATTATATATTATTATTATTATTATTAGATATTATTATTATTATTATTATATATTATTATTATTATTATTATTATATATTATTATTATTATTATTAGATATTATTATTATTATTATTATTATTATTATTATATATTATTATTATTATTATTATTATTATTAGATATTATTATTATTATTATTATATATTATTATTATTATTATTATTATTATTATTATTATTATTAGATATTATTATTATTATTATTATTATTATTATTATTATTATTATTATTATTATTATTAGATATTATTATTATATATTATATATTATTATTATTATATATTATTATATATTATTATTATTATTATTAGATATTATTATTATTATTATTATTATTATTATTATTATTATTATTATTATTATTATTATTATTATTATTATTATTATTATATATTATTATTATATATTATTATTATTATTATATATTATTATTATTATTATTATTATTAGATATTATTATTATTATTATTATATATTAGATATTATTATTATTATTATTATTATTATATATTATTATTATTATTATTAATATTATTATTATTATTATTATTATTATTATTATTATTATTATATATTATTATTATTATTATTATTATATATTATTAGATATTATTATTATTATTATTATTATTATTATTAGATATTATTATTATTATTATTATTATTATTATTATATATTATTATTATTATTATATATTATTATATATTATTATTATTATTATTATTATTAGATATTATTATTATTATATATTATTATTATTATTATTATTATTATTATTATTATTAGATATTATTATTATTATTATTATATATTATTATTATTATTATTATTATTATTATTATTATTAGATATTATTATATATTATTATTATTATTATTATTATTATTATATATTATTATTATTATTATTATTATTATTATATATTATTATTATTATATATTATTATTATTATTAGATATTATTATTATATATTATTATTATATATTATTATTATTATTATTATATATTATTATATATTATTATTATTATTATTATTATTATTATTATTATATATTATTATTATTATTATTATTATTATTAGATATTATTATTATTATTATTATTATTATATATTATTATTATATATTAGATATTATTATTATTATTATTATTATTATTATTATATATTATTATTATTATTATTATTATTATTATTATTATTATTATTATTATTATTATTATTATTATATATTATTATTATTATTATTATTATTATTATTATTATTATTATTATTATTATTAGATATTATTATTATTATTATTATTATTATATATTATTAGATATTATTATTATTATTATTATTATTAGATATTATTATTATTATTATTATTATTATTATTATTAGATATTATTATTATTATTATTATTATTATTATTATTATTATTATTATTATATATTATTATATATTATTATTATTATTATTATTATTATTATTAGATATTATTATTATTATTATTATTATTATTATTATTATTATTATTATTATTATTATTAGATATTATTATTATTATTATTATTATTATTATATATTATTATTATTATTAGATATTATTATATATTATTATTATTATTATTATTATTATATATTATTATTATTATTATATATTATTATTATTATTATTATTATTATTATTATTATTAGATATTATTATTATTATTATTATTATTATTATTATTATTATATATTATTATTATTATTATTATTATTATTATTATTATTATTATTATTATTATTATATATTATTATTAGATATTATTATTATTATTATTATTATTATTATATATTATTATTATTATTATTATTATTATTATTATTATTATTATTAGATATTATTATTATTATTATTAGATATTATTATTATTATTATTATTATTATTATTATTATTATTAGATATTATTATTATTATTATTATTAGATATTATTATTATTATTATTATTATTATTATTAGATATTATTATTATTATTATTATTAGATTATTATTATTATTATTATATATTATATATTATTATTATTAGATATTATTACATATTATATATATATTATTAGATATATTATATATATACATATTATTACATATTAATATTATTATATATTATATATTATTAGATATTATTATTATATATTATTATTATTATTAGATATTATTATTATTATTATTATTATATATTATTATTATATATTATTATTATTATTATTATTATTATTATTATTATTAGATATTATTATTATTATTATATATTATATATTATTATTATATATTATTATTATTATTATTATTATATATTATTATTAGATATTATTATTATTATTATTATATATTATTATTATTATTATTATTATTATTATATATTATTATTATTATTATTATTATTATTATTAGATATTATTATTATTATTATTATTATTATTATTATTATTATTATTATTATTATATATTATTATTATTATTATTATTATTATTAGATATTATTATTATTATTATTATATATTATTATATATTATTATTATTATTATTATTATTATTATTATTATTATTATTATTATTATTATTATTATTATTATTATTATTATATATTATTATTATTATTATTATTATTATTATTATTATTATTATTATTATTATATATATATTATTATTATTATTATTATTATTATATATTATTATTATTATTATTATTATTATTATTATTATTATTATTATTATTATTATTATTATTAGATATTATTATTATTATATATTATTATTATTATTATTATTATTATTATTATTATTATTATATATTATTATTATTATTATTATTATTATTATTATTATTAGATATTATTATTATATATTATTATTATTATTATTAGATATTATTATTATTATTATTATTATATATTATTATTATATATTATTATTATTATTATTATTATTATTATTATTATTATTATTATTAGATATTATTATTATTATTATTATTATTATTATTATTATTATTAGATATTATTATATATTATTATTATTATTATTATTATTATTATTATATATTATTATTATTATATATTATTATTATTATTATATATTATTATTATATATTATTATTATTATTATTATTATTATTAGATATTATTATTATTATATATTATTATTATTATTATTATTATTATTATATATTATTATTATTATTATTATTATTATTATATATTATTATTATTATTATTATTATTATTATTATTATTATTATTATTATTATTATTAATATTATTATTATTATTATTAATATTATTATATATTATTATTATTATTATATATTATTATTATTATATATTATTATTATTATTATTAGATATTATTATTATTATTATATATTATTATTATTATTATTATTATTATTATTAGATATTATTATTATTATATATTATTATTATTATTATTATTATTATTATTATATATTATTATTATTATTATTATTATTATTAGATATTATTATTATTATTATTATTATTATTATTATTATTATATATTATTATTATTATTATTATTATTATATATTATTATTATTATTATATATTATTATTATTATTATTATTATTATTATTATTATTAATATTATTAGATATTATTATATATATATTATTATAAATATTATTATTATTATTATTAGATATTATTATTATTATTAGATATTATTATTATTATTATATATTATTATATATTATTATTATATATTATTATTATTATTATTATTATTATTAGATATATTATTATTATTATTATTATTATTATATATTATTATTATTATTATATATTATTATTATTATTATTATTATTATTAGATATTATATATTATTATTATTATTATTAGATATTATTATATATTATTATTATATATTATTATTATTATTAGATATTATTATATATTATATATATATTATTATTATATATTATTATATATTACATATTATTATATATATATTATTATTATTATTATATATATATATATTAGATATTATTATTATTATTATATATTATATATTATTATTAGTATATTATTATTATATATTATTATATATTATTATATATTATTATTATTATTATATATTATTATATATTATTAGATATTATTATTAATATTATTATTATATATTATTATTATATATTATATATTATTATTATTATTATTATTATTATATATTATTAGACATATTACATACATATACATACACACATAGACACATATTACATATACACATACATACACACATTAGACATATACATATACACATTATTACATATTAGATATTATACATTATTAGACACACACACATATATTAGATATATAGACATACATATACACATTACACATTATTATATACAGCATACATACATATTACACATATACATAGATATACATATTATACATTATTAGATATTATTATTATTATTAGATATTATTATTATTATTATTATTATTATTATATATTATTATTAGATATTATTATTATTATTATTATATTATTATTATTATTATTATTATTATTATTAGATATTATTAGATATTATTATTATTATTATTATTATTATTATTATTATTATTATTATTAGATATTATATATTATTATTATTATTATTATTATTATTATTATTATATATTATTATTATTATTATTAGATATTATTATTATTATTATTATTATTATATATTATTATTATATATTATTATTATTATTATATATTATTATTAGATATTATTATTATTATTATTATTATATATTATTATTATACATTATTATTATATATTATATATTATTATTATTAGATATTATATATTATATATTATTATTATTATTATTAGATATTATTATTATATATTATATATTATTATTATTATTAGATATTATTATATATTATTATTATTATTATTATTATATAGATATTATATATTATTATTATTATTATTATTATTATTAGATATTATTATTATTATTATTATTATTAGATATTATTATTATTATTATATATTATTATATATTATTATTATTATTATTATTATTATTATTAGATAGATATTATTATTATTATTATTATTATTATTATTATTATTATTAGATATTATATATATATATATTATTATTATTATTATATATTATTATTATTATTATTATTAGATATTATTATTATTATATATTATTATTATATATTATTATTATTAGATATTATTATATATTATTATTATTATTATTATTATTATTATTATTATATATTATTATATATTATTATTATTATATATTATTATTAGATATTATATATTATTATTATTATTAGATATTATATATTATTATTATTATTATTATTATATATTATTATTATTATATATTATTATTATATATTATTATTATTATTATTATTATTATTATATATTATTATTATTATTATTATTATTATTATTAGATATTATTATTATTATTATTATTAGATATATATATATTATTATATATTATTATATATTATATATTATTAGATATTATTATATATTATTATTATTATTATTATATATTATTAGATATATAGATATTATTATTATTATTATATATTAGATATTATTATTATTATTATTATTAGATATTATTATTATTATTATTATTATATATTATTATTATTATTATTATTATATATTATTATTATTATTATTATTAGATATTATTATTATTATTATTATTATTATTATTATTATTAGATATTATATATTATTATTATTATTATTAGATATTATTATTATTATTATTAGATATTATATATTATATATTATTATATATTATTATTATTATTATATATTATTATTATTATATATTATTATATATTATATATTATTATTATTATTATTATATATTATTATTAGATATTATATATTATTATTATTATATATTATTATATATTATTATTATTAGATATTATTATTATTATTATTATTATTAGATATTATTATTATTATTATTATATATTATTATTATTATTATTAGATATTATTATTATTATTATTATTATATATTATTATTATTATTATTATTATTATTATTATTATAGATATTATTATTATTATTATTATTATTATATATTATTATATATTATTATTATTATTATTAGATATTATATATTATTATTATTATATATTATATATTATATATTATTATTATATATTATTATTATTATTAGATATATATTATATATTATTATTATTATTATTATTAGATATTATATATTATTATTATTAGATATTATTATTATTATTAGATATTATTATTATATATTATTATTATTATTAGATATTATTATTATTATTATTATTATTATTAGATATTATTATTATTATTATTATTATTATTATTATTAGATATTATTATTATTATTATTATTATTATATATTATTAGATATTATTATTATTATTATTATTATTATTATTATTATTAGATATTATTATTATTATTATTATTAGATATTATATATTATTATTATTATTATTATTATTATTATTATTATTATTATTAGATATTATTATTATTATTATTATTATTATTATTATTATTATTATTAGATATTATTATTATTATTATATAGATATTATTATTATTATTATTATTATTATTAGATATTATTATTATTATTATTATTAGATATTATATATTATTATATATTATTATATATTATTATTATTATTAGATATTATTATTATTATTATTATTAGATATTATTATTATTATTATTATTAGATATTATTATTATTATTATTAGATATTATTATTATTATTATTATTATTATTATTATTAGATATTATTATATATTATTATTAGATATTATTATTATTATTATTATTATTATTATTATTATTATTATATATTATTATTATTAGATATTATTATTATTATTATTATTATTATTAGATATTATTATTATTATTATTATTAGATATTATTATTATTATTATTATTATTATTAGATATTATTATTATATATTATTATTATTATTAGATATTATATTATTATTATTAGATATTATTATTATTATTATATATTATTATATATATATTATTATATATTATTATTAATATATATTATTATTATTATTATTATTATTATTATTATTATTATTAGATATTATTAGATATTATTATATATTATTATTATTATTATATATTATATATTATATATTATTATTATTATTAGATATTATTATTATTATTATATATATATTATATATATATTAATATATTATTATTACATATTATTATTATATATTAGATATTATATATTATTATTATTATTAGATATTATTATATATTATTATTATTATTATTATTATTATTATTATTATTATTAGATATTATTATTATTATTATTATTATTAGATATTATATATTATTATTATTATTATTATTATTAGATATTATTATTATTATTATTATTATTATTATTATGATATTATATATTATTATTATTATTAGATATTATTATTATTATTATTATTATTATTATTATTATTATTATTATTAGATATATATTATTATTATTATTATTATTATATATTATTATTATTATTATTAGATATTATTATTATTATTATTATTATTAGATATTATATATATATTATTAGATATTATTATATATATATTATTATTATATATTATTATTATTAGATATTATATATTATTATTATATATTAATATTATTATTATTAGATATTATTATTATTATTATTATTATATATTATTATTATTATTATTATTATTATTAGATATTATTATTATTATTATTATTATTATTAGATATTATTATTATTATATATTATTATATAGATATTATATATTATTATTATTATTATTAGATATTATTATATATTATTATATATTAGATATTATTATATATTATTATTAGATATTATATATTATTATTATTAGATATTATTATTATTATTATTATTATATATTATTATATATTATTATTATATATTATATATTATTATTATTATTATTATTATTATTATATAGATATTATTATTATTATTATATATTATTATTATTATTATTATTAGATATTATTATATATTATTATTATTATTATTATTATTATTATATATTATTATATATATATTATTATTATTAGATATTATTATTATTATTATTATTATTATTAGATATTATATATTATTATTATTATTATTATATATTATTATTATTATTATTATTAGATATTATTATTATTATTATTATATATTATTATTATTAGATATTATTATTATTATTATTAGATATTATTATTATATATTATTATTAGATATATATATATTATTATTATTATTATTAGATATTATTATTATTATTATTATTATTATATATTATTATATATTATTATTATTATTAGATATTATTATTATTATTATTATTATTATTATTATTATTATATATTATTATTATATATTAGATATTATTATTATTATTATTATTATTATTATATAGATATTATTATTATTATTATTATTAGATATATATTATTATTATTATTATTATTATTATATATTATTATAGATATTATTATTATATATTATATATTATTATATATTATTATTATTATTAGATATATTATATATTATTATATATTATTAGATATTATTATTATTATATATTATTATTATATATTATTATTATTATTATTATTATTATATATATATTATTATTATTATTATATATTATTATTATATATATTATTATTATTATTATTATTATTATTATTATTATTATATATTATATATTATTATATATTATTATATATTATTATTATTATTATTAGATATTATATATTATTATTATATATTATATATATATATATATTATTACATATTATTACATATTATTATTATTATATATTAGATATTATTATTATATATATATATATTATTATTATTATTATTATATATTATATATTATTATTATTATTATTATTATATATTATATATTATTATTATTATATATTATTATTATATATATATTACATATTATTATTATTA
>JABUOV010000787.1:0-13349 GCA_025617405.1 Perca schrenkii
TTTGGCATGCTATTTGGAGAAATCCTTTTAAAATCACTGCTACTAAAAGTTGATGTAGCTAAGCTATGATTAGCGATGCTAGCTCTGGCATAAGTCACGCATCGTGCACACACGGTAAACATCTCAATTTGTGAAAAAGTGCAAATCTTCTTTTGGAAAGTAGGCTTGTATGAGCCATGCCGACAGCAACTTGTAAACAGTGCACTCTCGTGCACACGTTTAATAGGCGTTCCCTCTCGGGAGCAGGCAGAGGGTTGCGCATGCATGTGCATTTTTTCAAAAAGTACAGAGGGCGGTTCTTTTCTAAAATTCGGGAAAATCCTCCACAATACCTTTAAGCAACAGTAGAAATATGGGTGTGGGTAGCTCTGCTACGTGTGTTTATGTGTGGTCAGATCTCGAGGACGCACACACACACGCAATCTCAACCGGATAGTTATCGTCCGAACTGCGTCCTCTCCTTTTTCTTTCTCTCACTTTTTCTCCGGGTGGTGCGTGCGGTGTGAGGTTCGTGTCCGCGCTATTCTCCAGCACGTACTCACAGCAATCACTCCTGATTGACGGACTTTTGTACAGCCTGTGTACTTTTACGCTATTTGATTTCCGATTTTGAAACAATATCCAAATTTGAAAAATGGGTCATTTTAAACCTTGTTAATATTGATGACAATGTGTTCGAATGGAAAACGAGCCATATTTCAGGAAATCAACTTGTCCATGATTCTACTGAGAGACTTCCAGCTGACAGGAGTGTCTGTGAGCATCACTGGAGGCCAGCAGGGAGGCGATCCCGGCCGCCACCAGCTGGCTGTCCTGTCAGACTGAAGCTTCTGACAACATCAGAGAAAATGTGCAGTTGGCCATCAACGTTTGTAAAACTGCCCACATTCAAACTCTAGACAGTTAATTGCTCGCATAAAAACGTCTCAATAGTGAATTTAGTGGTGAAACAGCAGATGGATATTATAAAAAAAGCAATAGATTCCATAATCTAGATCGGGAGCTTGCCGTAGTAGCAGCAGCAAACAACTGGGAACTTTTTACAATTTTCATCTGCTATTTCACCATTAAATTCACTTCTGAGACTTTTGTATGAGATAAATTAACTGTGTAGAGTTTGAATATGAGCAGTCAATGCCAATAAAGCAATTTGAATTGAATTGAGAGAGAGAGAGAAAGTTAGAGAGAGAGACACAGAGAGAGAGAGACACAGACACACAAAGAGAGAGAGAGACACACACACACAGAGAGAGAGACACAACACACACACACACAGAGGGAGAGAGACACACACACACAGAGAGAGAGATAGACACACAGAGACACACAGAGAGAGAGACACAGACACACAAAGAGAGAGAGAGACACACACACACAGAGAGAGAGAGACACAACACACACACACACAAAGAGAGAGAGACACACACACACAGAGAGAGAGACACAGAAACACACAGAGAGAGAGAGACACACAGAGACACACAGAGACACAACACACACAGAGCACACAGAGAGAGACACAGAAACACACAGAGAGAGAGAGACACACAGAGACACACAGAGACACAACACACACACACACACACACACACACACACACACACACAGAGAGCGAACACACACACACACACACATACAAACAGAGAGAGAGACACACACACACACACACACACACACACACACACACACAGAGTGACACACACACACACACACACACATACAAACAGAGAGAGAGACACAACACACACACACACAGAGGGAGAGAGACACACACACACAGAGAGAGAGACACAACACACACACACAGAGGGAGAGACACACACACACAGAGAGATAGACACACAGAGACACACAGAGAGAGAGACACAGAAACACACAGAGAGAGAGAGACACACAGAGACACACAGAGACACAACACACACACACACACAGAGACACAGAGAGAGAGAGACACAGAAACACACAGAGAGAGAGAGACACACAGAGACACACAGAGACACAACACACACACACACACACAGAGACACACAGAGAGAGAGACACAGAAACACACAGAGAGAGAGAGACACACAGAGACACACAGAGACACAACACACACACACACAGAGGGAGAGAGACACACACACACAGAGAGAGAGATAGACACACAGAGACACACAGAGAGAGAGAGACACACAGAGACACACAGAGAGAGAGAGACACACAGAGACACACAGAGACACAACACACACACACACACAGAGACACAGAGAGAGAGAGACAAACACACACAGAGAGAGAGAGAGATTTTTTGATTTTTACAAAACCTTTTTTTATTGTCAGAAAAACATTTCTTCCTCTACCATCATATTGTTTTCATATGCACAAAAAAATTAAAACCACATGTAATAAATATATAATCTCATAGAAACAGAATGAAAGATGAGCTCATCCTCCTGCACTGAACACCCAGCCGTGGTGAAACCCCACTGGTCTAAAAACTGCTGCATGTCCTTCATCAGAGAGAGGAACCTGTAGTCCACTCTCACTCTGGCCTTCACCACAGACACACCCATCACTGTCAGCCCTTGTACACACACATTTTGTATTTGGTTTTTCCTGCTATTATAAATTGACATTTTGGCCTGACCCACAAGAAAATTCAACATTTGCCACTTTTTTTGCATTCTTCTTTCTGTAGCCAGCACCAAAAATTAAAGCAGTTTCTGTAAAAACCTCTCCACAGTCTAAAACACAGTTTCTAAAATGTTAAAAAGAGGTTTCAGTCTGTGATAGTCCAGGTAACAGTGAATAATGGTCTCAGGATGTAGACAGAAAGGACATGTGGAGGACACGGTGGGATTCATCTTAGACAGAAACACATTCACGGCCAGAGCCCCGTGGAGGATCCTCCACTGCAGGTCTCCAGACCTCTTGTTCAGGGTCTCCTAAACGGGGATTTCTGTCCCATTAAAATAGTCCTGCATCTCTGTTTCTCCACTGTCCAGTCTGTTAATCCACTCGTTCAGGATGGTTCTGGTGTGGCGGGCCGACCTCAGGCCCAGCAAAGAGGCCACTGCCTCTGTGTTCAGGAAACCAGGACCCACAGCCTCCACGACTCCCTTCAACGTGGTCACTCCAGCTCTCATTAGCCTCTCAGTAAGTCCCGGTCTGCTGCCATCCTTTAGATCCAGCCGGGCCCCCACACCAGAGGCTCCTCCAGGAGCCAGAACAGAGTTGCTGCAGGTTCTAGTCTGGTCCATTTAAAACGTGTCCATGCTTTAACAAGTCCTTGATAAAAAGAAGGCAAGTTACACAAAAAGATAAAACCACAGTCCACTAAAAACAATGAGGCATCAAGACCCAGACCTGCAAACCCCCTTAAAATGGTGCTGGCTACTGACATCATCATTTTCATATAAAAACCTCTGTACAAACTGTAATCTAAAAGCAGCTGTCCGGCTCTCCAAGTCCACCAAACCTTGCCCTCCATCCTCTTTCAGCAGATATAAAACACATTTGGGAACCCAGTGCATCATGTCCCAAAAAAACTTTAAAATGATTGACTGTATGGTTTTTAAAAGACCAGCAGGGGGCTCCATACATTTTAACTTGTGCCAGAGGCTGGATGCCACCAGATTATTTATGATTAGTACCCTGCCTCTATCATGTCCCAAAAAAACTTTAAAATTATTGACTGTATGGTTTTTAAAAGACCAGCAGGGACCTCCATACATTTTAACTTGTGCCAGAGGCTGGATGCCACCAGATTATTTATGATTAGCACCCTGCCTCTGTACGACATGTGGGGAAGCAGCCACCTCCATTTTCCCAACTTCCCCTCCACTTTTTCAATGACTCCTTTCCAGTTTCTATCCGTGGTTCTCTGGTCCCCCAGATTAACCCCCAGGTACTTTAACCCTCCCCCCTCTTCCAGGTCAACCCACCAGGAAGCTGAGGGAGGCCTCCAGCCCAGCTCCCCACTGCCAGGGTTTCACTTTTGGCCCAGTTGACTTTGGCAGCAGATTTGTCCTGAAACGTCTGAACAATACATCCTAAATCATCCACATCTTGTTGGTTTTTAGTAAAAACTATGATGTTGTCTGCGTAGGCCGATACAGTAAAATGTGTAGTAAAACCAGGTAAAAACAGGCCATTGATGCAAGAGCGGACATTATGCAGCATGGGTTCAATGGATAAGGCATATAGCATCCCTGACATTGAGCAGCCTTGTCTTATCCCCCTGTTTACCTTGAAGGGTTTACACAAACCACCATTAATCTTCAGCACACTCTCAATGTTCTCATACATTACCTTTATCTTGGCGATGAAACCAGGGCTGAGGCCAAACCTCTCCAGAACCTTCCACAGGTAACGGTGCTCAACCCAGTCAAACGCCTTTTCCTGGTCCAATGAAACCAGACCAGTGTCTACGCCCAATGAACCAGAGACTGTCAAAATATCCCGAATCAATGACACATTGTCAACAATGGACCTGCCGGGCACACAGTAGGTTTGGGTCTTGTGGATGACCTGTTCCAACACCAGCTTCAGCCTGGATGCCAGGACTTTGGACAGCATCTTGTAATCAGCAAACAGCAGAGAGACTGGCCTCCAGTTATTTATGTCCTGCAAGTCCCCTTTCTTAGGGAGGAGAGTCAGCACTGCCCTCCTGCAACTCTGCGGAAGCAAGCAGCCATCAAAACTTTTCATAAAAACATCTTAAATGTCCATTTTCATTACGACCCAGAAAGTTTTGTAAAACTCCGGAGGGAGACCATCAATCCCAGGGGCCTTTCCCCCTGCATGCCTTGTAGAGCTCTAAAAACCTCTTCCTCCATCAGGGGCCCCTCCAGCTCCTCATTGTCGTCCCCAGAAACTGTGGGCAGGTCTCTGCAGAACATGGTGAAAGCCTCGTCATCCTCTGCGTACTCTGTGCTGTATAGGTCAGAGTAGAAGTCCATGGCTCTCTCTCATATCTGTGAAGCTGTCCTTAATTGCTGTCCTCCTGCTGATCTCAGAGCATGAATCATCCTGCTCTGTCCATTCTTCTCCAAACTAAAAAAAAACTTAGACGGAGAGTCCATTAAAGCAGCAGTCTGAAAAAGGGACCGGATCAGTGCCCCCTGTGCTCTCATGCCCAGCAGGTCTGCCAAGATGGCTTTTTTAGACTTGAGGTCTTCAAAACAGCCTTGATTTCCTGTGGACTCTGCAGAACTCTGCATGTCCACTATAGATATCTCCAGATCGTTCATAGACTTGGAAATGTCTTGAGAAACATTGAGAGTGTACTATTGACAACGCTGCTTGATTTCAACCTTACCAATGTCCCACCACTGCCTCAGAGAACTAAAATCTCTCCTTCTTAACCTTTCAAAAAAAAATAAAAACATCCCTAAAATGTGCATCTAAAAGCAAAGCAGTGTTAAAATGCCAATATGCAGATCTGGGTTTTATATTGGCAATGTAAACATCACAAAACACATATGAATGATCAGAAAAAAACCGACAGGCAATATAGTACACCCTTTAAAAACATTAAACTGGTGCTTAAAACAATAAAACCTGTCTAATCTAGCCATAGTCAACTGATTGTCTCTGCTATGGACCCATGTGTACTGCCTCTGCAGTGCATGGTGTTCTCCCCATACGTCTGACAGACTATGTGTCTCCATCAGCTGCTGCATGGCTCTTTTAGAAGCCGCATGTGATTCATTATGGTTCCGGTCTAAGTCATCATCATGTGTTCAGTTAAAATCCCCTCCCAAAAATAAAAACTCCTCTGGTTCACACTCACTTAAAACCATACTGAGCTCATCTAAAAAAAGAACTCTATCAGGTCCTGAGTTTGGAGTGTATACATTTATAAAAAACATATTAAAAACTTGGCTCTGACTACTAAGAGTCGGCCCTTTATTCTTTCATCCACAGTATGAGACTTTGGTAGAAAGTTTCTTGCAAAAAGGAGTGCTACTCCTCCGCTGATGCTGCTAAGATGACTTAACACCACCTCCCCATCCCATTCCCTCCTCCAGTCTGTCGCATTTAAAGTGTCAATGTGCGCTTCTTGCAACATTGCAATATTAACTCCTTTAAGTTTTAAAAACTCAAAAAGGCAAGCCCTCTTCTTCACATCTCTGCCACCATTTATATTAAGAGTGGAGATTTTAAAATTACTCATCAGGTCAGATGTGGGGAGAGACACAAAAAAAAACGACACAAAAATTAAGACCGACAGCAAACGGACGGTCCTACAATCCCTCACTTTCTCCATCATTTAAAAGCTCTAGTTTGATCCTCAGAAAAAGTTTAATTAACCTGAAAGATTCCGGTAGTGTGAAGCCTCCCTCACCTCTAAGATGCATCTGAGCTCGTATTGAGATGAATAAAACACTTTTGTTCTCAAAATAGTCTTCAAGGTTTATGTTTTTGCTATTTTCTGTTTTCTGGAGGAACTGTCTTATGTGTTGTACCTGGTACAGTTTTTTTCTTTTTCTTTTTCTTCACCTACAACACTTTTCCCTGCCTCACACACACTTCCATCACCCTTCCCTCCCACTTCACTCACACAAACACCCGGTGTATTTACAATACTCACCCTGTGCGTCTGGTCGGACACCGCATCACCACACCGCTGTGCAGCGCACGGAGTGGACATCGGTTGCTCGGATGCGGCAGCTGGCCCCGAGGCAGCAGCACCCCCGGGGGAGCGGGGGGCAGCCCCGCTCCGACACCAGCCGGACCGGGAGGATTTGGATCACCTTGTCTCAGGCAGGCCCTCACCGTGTGTACCACCTCTCCACAACCAAAACATTTCATCTCTGATGATGTTGCAAAAATCACGTCCTCATAATCCTCTACTTTAACATGGAACCGGAAGTTTAACTCCTCGTTCCGATGGTTCAGTATCATACAAAAGCTTTCTATGGTGAGACATGAAGTGTTTCAGCAACGGAGATTTACATCCAGACAATATCTTTTAACGGGAGAGACTATCTTCCCGTGTCTGGACAACTCTCTGCTGAGGAAGCCATCAGAGATGAAAGGTGGGACGTTTGACAGGACCACCTTCGTGTCTGGTTGTGTCAGCAGTAGTACCTGTACAAACATTTTGTTCACGGTGATGCCTGCCTCGATAACTTGGTTCACTTTCTCCTCCCGGTCCGGGAAGATGACCACGGCACCGTTCATCTGAGCGGCGGACTTAATGCTACTGTGCCCGACCTTTTCCCCCACAGCTAACCCTATGTCCTCCACGCTGGTGAGTGTGGAGAACCCTTCTGCATTCACCATGGCAGCTGCACACGCCGACCGGCCAGACGCCGGCAGGAGGCAAAACCATCCAAAAAAATCTAAACTAACCACCAAAAAGTACTACAAATTAAAGATGAAGTGACCTACACCGTTAAACTAACCTAAACTAAAAGAAAATATCAACAAAAGAAAAAAGAAAAGTCTAAAAAAAATCTACGAATCGCTGCAGATCACTCACACATGCTCTCAACTCAGAGGGACAGGGAGAGAGAGACAAAGAGAGAGACAGAGAGAGATAGACAGAGAGAGAGAGGTATGATCATTGTGAAGTTCTGATCTAATTAACAGTCAGTTAGAGATGAGACCAGAAAGAGAGGTAAAGAAATGTGTGAACATTGTGAAGTTCTGATCTAATTAACAGTCAGTCTGTTAATAAATCAACCATCAGCTGTGTTAGATGATAATCTGCTGCTGTGTTGTGTCTCCTTCTCTCCGTCAGATTCCTGTCAACTCACACTAGACACAAACACAGTGAGCAGAAACCTCAAACTGTCTGACAACAACAGGACAGTGACATGGGTGATGGAGGATCAGCCATATCCTGATCATCCAGAGAGGTTTGACTATCTTCAGCTGCTGTGTAGAGATGGTCTGACTGGTCGCTGTTACTGGGAGGTTGAGAGGAGAGGAGAGGTTTCTATATCAGTGAGTTACAGAGGAATCAGGAGGAAAGGAGGCAGGAATGACTGTGTGTTTGGACGTAATAATCAGTCCTGGAGTCTGATCTACTCTGATGATGATGGTTACTATGTCTGTCACAATAACATCAGAACACCCATCTCCTCCTCCTCTGTCTCTGGTAGAGTAGCAGTGTATGTGGACTGTCCTGCTGGCTCTCTGTCCTTCTACTCAGTCTCCTCTGACTCACTGATCCACCTCTACACCTTCAACACCACATTCACTCAGCCTCTCTATCCTGGGTTCTGGGTAGGGTATGATTCCTCAGTTTCTCTGTGTCCTCTGAGCTACAATCATCCAGGAGACTCAGGAGAGAAGCTGCTTTCAGCTACACGGAAGGATCCACACTGCAGACTGGACACTCTAAGGTATGAACAGAAAGCAGAGCTCACTGTTGGTTCACAGTGTGTACCAGCAGCCCCGGTGATAACAGTGGAGACAGTAACTGATGTGCTGAAAATCTCCTCCACGCTGAGACTCAACTCAATTCAATTCAATTCAATTTTATTTATAATATCAAATCATAACAGAGTTATCTCGAGACAGATAGAGTAGGTCTAGACCACACTCTATAAATTCCAAAACCCCAACAATTACTCCTATTACTAAGTTACATTCTTGTTGGCGCATTTTTAGGACATCTTGATTATGTTGATGTTCAGAGTTATTCTTTGACCTTAGAAACATGAGATGTTTGATATATTTTGAAGATGAAAGATGAAGAAGCTTCTGAAGGTTCATTCTGACTTTGTTTCTTCCTCCAGACTGGATCATTGTGGAGAGCAGAGGCTGAAACCTGGTCTGAGGAAGTGTGAGTATGCTTTCACTTTGATTCATAAAAACAAGACTCAACATCTTACAGTAGGATTAGTATTGTGTTAGTATTTATTTTCGATTGCTGACAATCATCAGTTAAAACGGAAGTCACATTGTCAAAACTATTCACACAGAGAAACAGAAGTCACAAACTGTTGATCATTTTTCATTGATTTAACACAAAATGCAGTCAATGACCACATTTTCCAAAATCCTTGAACTCTTTTCTCATGCAAGGCAAGGCAAGGCAAGGCATATATAGCACATTTCAGCAACAGGGCAATTCAAAGTGCTTTACATAAAACATTAAAGAGCAGTTAGAAAACAATTTAAAAACAATTTTAAAACATTAATAAACAAATTAAAACAAGAATAAAATTGATAGTGCAGTATAAGAATAAAAGGTGCAGTGCAGTATAAGAAATTAAAGTTAATAAAATGGATTATTTAAAGAAAAGCAACATCAAAAAGATAGGTCTTTAGCTTAGATTTAAAAGAACTGAGAGTTGCAGCGGACCTACAGGTTTCTGGGATTTTGTTCCAAATATGTGGAGCATAAAAACTGAACGCTGCTTTCCCCCTGTTTAGTTCTGACTCTGGGGACAACAAGTAGACCTGTCCCAGACGACCTGAGAGGTCTGGGTGGGTCATAGTGCAGCAGCAGATCAGAAATGTATTTTGGCCCCTAAACCGTTTAGTGATTTATAAACCAGTAAAAGTATTTTGAAATCAATTCTTTGAGGCACTGGAAGCCAGTGTAGAGACTTCAGAACTGGAGTGATGTGATCCACTTTCCTGGTTTTAGTGAGGACTCGAGCAGCAGCGTTCTGAATCAGCTGCAGCTGTCTGATGGATTTTTTAGGGAGACCTGTAAAGACACCGTTACAGTAGTCAAGTCTACTGAAGATAAAAGCATGGACAAGTTTTTCCAGATCCTGCTCAGACATAAGTCCTTTAACCCTTGATATATTTTCAAGGTGATAATAGGCTGATTTTTTAATTATGTTAATGTGGCTTTTAAAATTCAGGTCTGAGTCCATGACTACACCAAGATTTCTTGCTTTGTCTGTTGTTTTTAACATTGTCGTTTGAAGCTGAGCGCTGACTTTTAATCGTTCCTCTTTTGCTCCAAAAACAACCACCTCCGTTTTTTCTTCATTTAATTTAAGAAAGTTCTGGCACATCCAGTCATTAATTTGTTCAATGCACTTATTTAATTGTTGTATTGGGCTATAGTCCCCTGGCGATAAGGTTATGTAAAGTTGTGTGTCATCAGCATAACTATGGTAAGTTATTTTGTTGTTTTCCATAATCTGAGCCAGTGGAAGCATGTAGATGTTGAACAGAAGAGGCCCCAGAACTGAGCCTTGGGGAACTCCGCACGTCATATTTGTATGCTCAGATGTATAATTACCTATAGACACAAAGTAGTCCCTATTCTTTAAATAGGATTCAAACCACTTTAGTACTGAGCCAGAAAGACCAACCCAGTTTTCCAATCGGTCAAGCAATATGTCATGGTCTACTGTATCAAATGCAGCACTGAGATCAAGTAATACTAAGACTGAAATTTTGCCACTATCTGTGTTTAAGTGGATGTCATTAAAGACTTTAACAAGAGCCGTCTCAGTGCTGTGGTGTGGTCGAAAACCTGACTGGAAGGCATCAAAACTGTTGTTTAGCAATAAGAAAAGGTTGAGTTGTTGAAAAACCACTTTTTCTATTATTTTACTTAAAAATGGAAGGTTTGATATTGGCCTATAGTTGCACATTAGTGTCGTGTCTAGATTGTTCTTTTTTAGGAGTGGCTTGATGACTGCAGTTTTCAGGGCCTGTGGGAAGATACCTGAGAGCAGAGATGTGTTTACAATCTGTAGAAGATCTGAAGCCAAACAAATCAAAACATTTTTGAAAACACCCGTTGGTAGAATATCAAGGCAACAGGAGGAGGTTTTCAGGTGTTGTATAATGTCCTCCAGGTTTTTAAGGTTGATCGTATGAAATTGTGTCATGTTGGAATTTGTTTTGCGTGCACAGTGTGACAACACATATCCCGTACTTGATATGGAAGCACTGACTGTTTGTCTAATTTTCAGAATTTTGTCTGTGAAAAAGGAGGCAAAGTCATTGCAAGCCTTGGTAGACAACAGTTCAGATGCTACCGGTACTGGAGGGTTAGTTAATCTATCAACAGTAGCAAACAAAGCACGTGAATTATTATTGTTTCTGGCGATAATGTCAGAGAAAAAGGACCGTCTTGCATTTCTTAGTTCCAAATTATAAATGCGAAGTCTTTCTTTGTAAGTGTTATAATGGACCTGGAGATTAGATTTTCGCCAACTGCGTTCAGCTTTTCGACACTCTCTTTTTTCTGTTCTCACACCTATAAAATTTCTCCATGGAGATCTTTTCTTACCAGAGACAGCTTTGACCTTAGTGGGAGCAATAGCATCAATAACAGTTGTAATTTTACAGTTGAAATTATCTACTAGCTCAGTGACTGAGGCCCCAGTGAGGGTGGGTATAGAGGAGAAAAGCTGAATGAATGCTTCGCTGGTGTTTTCAGTGATATACCGTTTTCTGATTAACTTTGTTTGAACACTTTTGGGCACCGAGATAGTGCCGTTAAAGAAAACACAGGAATGATCAGAGAGAGCAACATCAGTCACCACAACCTTGGAAATGTTCAGACCCTTGGAGATAATCAAGTCCAGAGTGTGCCCCTTATTGTGCGTGGGCTGTGTCACATGCTGAGTCAGTCCATAGCTTTCAAAAACACAACACGGTTCTTTGGTCCCTCGGTCCTGGGGGTTGTCAACATGAATGTTAAAATCACCAGCAATAATTACACGGTCAAAGTTAATACAGATTATAGACAGCAGTTCATTAAAATCGTCAAAGAAGGATGCACAGTATTTAGGTGGCCTGTAGATATTTAGAAGTAGAGCTTGAGGGGAGGATCTTAGCTGAAGAGCCACATATTCAAAAGAAGCAAAATTTCCGTAAGATATTTGCGTACATTGGAAATGAGTCATTAAACAAAATGGCGACTCCACCTCCTTTCTTATTCACTCTATTCTCACTCATAAAACTAAAGTTAGGGGGGGCTGACTCAATGAGAACAGCAGCACTGTTATTATGGTCCAACCAGGTTTCAGTTAAAAACATAAAATCAAGATTGTGCTTGATAATAAAATCATTGATTAAAAATGATTTTCCCGCCAAAGACCTAACGTTTAGTAGGGCTAATGTTAGTGCGTTTTCATTTTTTGGGACAGGCTGTGGCTGATGAGGAATGGATGCTAAATTTGCAAAGTTTGCAGTTACGTGCTTATTCGCCATTCTTTTTCTATTACCTATCACAACATAAATTGTGGAAGAACCTAATACGCAGGGCCCAGGCTTGTCTTGGAAAGAGTCATGAGTGTTACTAGGCATGCAACCTGGACCCGGCCCATATCAGTTAATGTTTACTGCATTTTGCACACAAGCATCCTTATCAGTTTGGGGAGAGTGAGTTAGCTGCCGTCCTTGAGGGGGCAGAGGTGCCTGGCGTTTTACGATGGGAGAAGGAAGGGGGGCATACTTGGTTCCAGCATTCACCAGCTGCTTCATCTGGTCAGTGAACTCCAACATGGGGATGGGGGAAAGAGGGGAGAGCGACGTATCCTTAAAAAGGTCCTCAAAGCTCTCGTGGTTGTCACAGGGGCTTGAGGAGTGTTGGACGGGTGAGAAGGGGTGTTGAGATTTCTCATCTCCGGTCTGTGGTCTCCCATGGTCAAATCTTTGCTCAGGGGGGGCTGTGGTGGCTCACTGCCGCACTTTGTTGTGTCTTCCTCTTGTTTTGGTTTATCTTGTCTCGTGTCCTTGGCCAAGGGAGCAGATGTGTGGTGCAGAAAGTAAAGTAGGCTAGAGGTGAACAGCTTTACTCCTGGCTTGTTAAGGAATAGTCCATCTGCTTTAAAGATGTCTGCAGCCCCAGAAAATGTTAAAATTGTCAATGAACTGCAGAGAATGGTTGTTGGTACATGTAGTTGAAAGCCATCTGTTCAGTGCCAACAGTCTGCCGAAACTCTCAGCTCCTCCTCTGACTGGCGGTATAGGGCCACTGATAAACACCTTTGCGTTTAGGGAGCTGACTGTGTTCAGCAGATTCATAAACTCACGTTTCAGCACTTCAGACTTTTGCTTTACAACATCATTTGACCCTATATGCAGTATAATGTTCTTCACAGTTGGGTGTGCTGCTACGATATCTGGGATTCTTTGGGCCAAATCAGACACCATGTCTTTGGGAAAACAGAGTATTTTGGTGTTTTTACTGCTTTTATATCTTTCACAGCAGAGTCACCCACAATCAGAGTTTTGGGCCCAGTCATTAGCTTTCCCTGTAGCTTTTTACTTTTTAGAATTGCCTTTGGTCCTTACCCTGCTGTGTGACGATGAGACGTAATCCAGGTCATGTCCAGGGTCCTGCAGCAGAGGAGCAAATCTGTTGTTCACCTGCACACTCAGTAGTTGGGGAGGCATTTTGTTGCTGATTTTCCCTTTTGCAGCTGTCC
>JABUOV010000079.1:17500-100000 GCA_025617405.1 Perca schrenkii
CCGAGCCTCTGATGCCTACGCACTGATCAAGGCGAGAGAGGAGGACTACATGGTCTACCGTATCAAACGCCACTATGAGGTCCAATAGCACTAAAACAACAGGATTCCCGGCATCTACAGACAAGGCAATATCATTATGTGCTCTCTAAGCAGTGCAGACTCAGTGCTGTGACGTGATCTGAAACCAGATTGAAATTTTTTCAGCTGCACAAAGGCTTGTAACTGTATAAAAACAACTTTTTTCAAAACCTCTGACAGAAAAGGCAGATGAGAGACTGGTCTAAAATTGGACAACACTGTAGGGTCAAGATTAGGCTTCTTAAGTAGGGGCCTGACCACAGCATGTTTTAAAGGCAGCCGGGACAGAACCTAAACTAAGTCAAGAATTAAAAAAAAAAAAAGTGAGTAGACTCGGCCCAATGGTGTCATTAAAAACCTCCTTCACTATCCTGGCGGGAACAATGTCTAACTGACAGTGGGTAGGTTCCATGTGTTGCACGATCTCAGAAAGCAACGTCATTGAAACTGGCTGAAAGTCCTCAAACGCAGCAGAATGCGTAGGAGCAGCAGGTGCAAACACATTAAAACTAACACTGGCGTATTGACTGACAGATGTTACTTTGTCAATAAAATAACAGAGAAACTTCTCACAGCTACTAGTAGAAACCTCTGTCGGATCAGAGGTGCATGAGTAACCCTGTCCCACCCCAGTCCTCTCTATGTAACCCCTCCTCCTGTCCCTCCCCAGTCCTCTCTAAGTAACTCCTCCTCCTGTCCCTCCCAGTCCTCTCTAAGTAACCCCTCCTCCTGTCCCTCCCAGTCCTCTCTAAGTAACTCCTCCTCCTGTCCCTCCCAGTCCTCTCTAAGTAACCCCTCCTCCTGTCCCTCCCAGTCCTCTCTAAGTAACCCCTCCTCCTGTCCCTCCCCAGTCCTCTCTAAGTAACCCCCTTCTCCTGTCCCTCCCCAGTCCTCTCTAAGTAACCCCTCCTCCTGTCCCTCCCCAGTCCTCTCTAAGTAACTCCTTCTCCTGTCCCTCCCCAGTCCTCTCTAAGTAACTCCTTCTCCTGTCCCTCCCCAGTCCTCTCTAAGTAACTCCTCCTCCTGTCCCTCCCCAGTCCTCTCTAAGTAACTGCCTCCTCCTGTCCCCCCCAGTCCTCTCTAAGTAACCCCTCCTCCTGTCCCTCCCCAGTCCTCTCTAAGTAACCCCTCCTCCTGTCCCTCCCCAGTCCTCTCTAAGTAACTCCTTCTCCTGTCCCCCCAGTCCTCTCTAAGTAACTCCTTCTCCTGTCCCTCCCCAGTCCTCTCTAAGTAACTCCTTCTCCTGTCCCCCCAGTCCTCTCTAAGTAACTCCTTCTCCTGTCCCTCCCCAGTCCTCTCTAAGTAACCCCTCCTCCTGTCCCTCCCAGTCCTCTCTAAGTAACCCCTCCTCCTGTCCCTCCCAGTCCTCTCTAAGTAACTCCTCCTCCTGTCCCCCCCAGTCCTCTCTAAGTAACTCCTCCTCCTGTCCCTCCCCAGTCCTCTCTAAGTAACCCCTCCTCCTGTCCCTCCCAGTCCTCTCTAAGTAACTCTCTCCTCCTGTCCCTCCCCAGTCCTCTCTAAGTAACTCCCTCCTCCTGTCCCTCCCCAGTCCTCTCTAAGTAACTCCTCCTCCTGTCCCTCCCAGTCCTCTCTAAGTAACTCCTCCTCCTGTCCCTCCCCAGTCCTCTCTAAGTAACTCCTCCTCCTGTCCCTCCCCAGTCCTCTCTAAGTAACTCCTCCTCCTGTCCCACCCCAGTCCTCTCTAAGTAACCCCTCCTCCTGTCCCTCCCAGTCCTCTCTAAGTAACTCCTCCTCCTGTCCCTCCCCAGTCCTCTCTAAGTAACCCCTCCTCCTGTCCCTCCCCAGTCCTCTCTAAGTAACTCCCTCCTCCTGTCCCTCCCCAGTCCTCTCTAAGTAACTCCTCCTCCTGCCCCCCCCCCAGTCCTCTCTAAGTAACTCCTCCTCCTGTCCCTCCCCAGTCCTCTCTAAGTAACTCCTCCTCCTGTCCCTCCCAGTCCTCTCTAAGTAACTCCTCCTCCTGCCCCCCCCAGTCCTCTCTAAGTAACTCCTCCTCCTGTCCCTCCCCAGTCCTCTCTAAGTAACTCCTCCTCCTGCCCCCCCCCCAGTCCTCTCTAAGTAACTCCTCCTCCTGTCCCTCCCAGTCCTCTCTAAGTAACTCCTCCTCCTGTCCCTCCCAGTCCTCTCTAAGTAACTCCTCCTCCCGCCCCCCCCACAATCGGATGGTTGAAAGTTAAGGATCGAGTGTCTCAGTTGCAGCTGGGTATGGTACATAAAATTGTTCATGGAGATGTTCCCAAATATTTTAGAAATTATTTTAAGAGAGTAAATGAAGTTCACAGGTAGTCCACTAGGGGTAGCTCAACAGATTTTGTACCTCCCAAGAGCTAAGACTAACCAGGACAGCCCTGATTTTTAATGTATGACGCAGAGTGCTGTAGGCCTGTCCTCGACTAAAGAACTCCTTAGTCGACTAACACTTATAGGATTTAGTCGACTAATCGATTAGTTGATTTAATTGACAGAGCTGTGCTTTTTGAGAGGTGGTTAAGACTAGAAAAGCACAATATAAATGTAGTTAATTAACCATCTGTAAAACTGAGTTTCTCCACAATTAATCCTGCAAAAGCACCACTTTAAATCTTGTGTTTACCATAAATGTGCTCAGAAGTTTCTTGGAAATGAGTAATTAAGCATGAATAAGCATAAAAAATGACTAATGGACTAAAGAAATTTTAGTCGACTAAGACCAAAACGACCGATTAATCGACTAAGAGGTGGCAGCCCTAGAGTGCTGTTTCATATATGTTTTTATATTTAACCCATTTAGGCCTAAAACGCCTGCTAAAAAAGGCCTTTTTATGCCCAATTACTTTTCTGTAAACCCCCTCCCAAAACCTAAGGGTTTCCAGAAATATTTGTAAAAAGCCTACTAAAAATCTTAATTTCTCAGGCTCTATAGAAGATAAAAACATGAAATAAAAAACATTTGAGAGCTTACTTCTTTGGCTTTCAACTTGACTGACTTTCTTGGCCATAATCTTCAACTGCATTTTAAAAAAAAAACTATGAACAACAAAAATGACGCCGATGCGTGTTCAGGTCTAAAAAGGTAAACACACACAGATGTGTGATCAGGTTTGAATGGGTTAAGTGGTCAAATAAAATCAATCAATCCCCCTCCCCCCCCCCAGGTGATGCTGATGCGCCAGGACCTGCTGCGGCGCCAGGAGGAGCTGCGCCGGATGGAGGAGCAGCACAACGCGGAGGTGCAGAAGAGGAAGCAGGCGGAGCTCCGGCAGGAGGAGGAGCGCCGGCGCCGAGAGGAGGAAATGGTCAAACGCCAGCAGGAGGGCTTCCGGGGGGGCTTCCCCGACAGCCGGGAGCAGGAGATCAGGATGCACATGGGCGGCATGAACAGGAACTCTCTGGGGGGGGGGCCCGGCCCGGCCGGCGCTGCCGCCGAGAACGGCGGGATGATGCCGGGGGGGCCCGGGGGTAACAACGGCAACATGCCCGGTGGAGGGGGGGGCCCCGGGGGGTTCGCCAGAGGCCTCCCCAACCCGGGAGACTACGGACCCAACAAGCAGCGCCGGTTCTGAAGACCCAGGCCCACAGTTTTTCACTCTTTGATTTTGTTTTGGGAAGTTTTTACTCTACTTTTTTGTTTTGTATCCTATATACACACATACACACACACACACACACACAGACACACACACACACACACACACACACACACACACACACACACACACACATAGACATACACGCTTATATACACACATAGACATAGACACACTTATATACACACATAGACACACACACATATACACACATAGACACACACACATATATACACACACACACACACACACACACACATAGACACACACACATATATACACACACACCCACATATATACACAGACATATATATATATATATATACACACACACACACACATAGACATAGACACACTTACATACACACATAGACACACACACACACACATAGACATAGACACACTTATATACACACATAGACACACACACATATACACACACACACACACACATAGACACACACACATATATACACACATAGACACACACACACATATATACACACATAGACATAGACACACTTACATACACACATAGACACACACACACACATATACACACATAGACACACACATATATACACACATAGACACACACATATATACACATATATACACACATAGACATAGACACACTTACATTAACACACACATAGACATAGACACACTTATATACACATATATACACACACACATATATACACACACATACACACAGAGAGACAGACACACACACACACAGAGCCCCCCCCCCGGAGACTATGGACCCAACAACCAGCGCTGGTTCTTTAAACCTCGGCCGACATGTCTCCCTCTTTGATTTCCTCTCTCTGTATTTTAACGTTCGGCTCGTGGGTGGGTTACTCTTTGAACTTTTGTAAACTGTTGCATGTGTTAATTTAGTTTTTCTAGTTTTTTTGGGGGGGGTTTAAAGCTGCAACGATTGGTCGATCGACAGAGAAATCTACGCCAGCTGTTGATAATCGATGAGTCTACGTGATGTAACGGGAAGCTGTTCCCAGCCTCTCAGATATGGAGGCTTCCTCCACTCTCTTTTTGGTATCAGATTTTGGTTTTTGTTTTTTTAAACGGAGTCTTATTTTTACAGACACAGAGGCAGGCAGACAGACAGACAGACAGACACACACACAGAGGCAGACAGACAGACAGACAGACACACACACACACAGAGGCAGACAGACAGACAGACACACACACACACAGAGGCAGACAGACAGACAGACAGACACACACACACAGAGGCAGACAGACAGACAGACACACACACACAGAGGCAGACAGACACATACACACACAGAGGCAGACAGACACATACACACACAGAGGCAGACAGACAGACAGACACACACACACACACAGAGGCAGACAGACACACACACACAGAGGCAGACAGACACATACACACACAGAGGCAGACAGACACATACACACACAGAGGCAGACAGACACATACACACACAGAGGCAGACAGACACATACACACACAGAGGCAGACAGACACACACACACAGAGGCAGACAGACACACACACACAGAGGCAGACAGACACACACACACAGAGGCAGACAGACAGACACACACACACAGAGGCAGACAGACACATACACACACAGAGGCAGACAGACAGACACACACACACACACACACACAGAGGCAGACAGACACACACACACAGAGGCAGACAGACACATACACACACAGAGGCAGACAGACACATGCACACACAGAGGCAGACAGACACATGCACACACAGAGGCAGACAGACACATGCACACACAGAGGCAGACAAACACATGCACACACAGAGGCAGACAGACACATGCACACACAGAGGCAGACAAACACATGCACACACAGAGGCAGACAGACACATGCACACACAGAGGCAGACAAACACATGCACACACAGAGGCAGACAGACACACACACACACTGAGGCAGACAGACACATACACACACACACGCACAGAGACACACACAGACACACACAGAGACAAACCTTAACATCAACTTCGTCTTCAAGAGAAACTGAGTCAGACATTTTTCACTATTTTCTGACATTTTATAGATGGAACGATGAAAACAGTCGTACTTATACTCTATAATATAGTATGTGTGGTAAGTAGGGCAGCAAAGAGTTAGTCGATCAACAGAAGAATAACAGCCAATTATTTGAAACCTCGATTAATCTTTCAGCCTAAAAACTTTATCAGAAAATGTCGTTTTCATCCTCTGCTTCTTTTCTGTTTTGTATCGTATTAAACCAATTATTGATTTTAGTTTCTAGACAGAAGAAGACATTTGAACAAAGACATCATCTTGAGAAACCACTTTGAGAAACTGAAAAGACAATTTCTTTTGGCGTTTTCTGACTTTTTGGTTAATAATCGATACAGGAAACGAGCGTCAGTTGCAGCTTTATAACTATTATTTGTACCTGCTTTAGTACTAATGTTCTAAAAAATGTCCTAACTTTAAACAAGCCATGTGTTTTACTTTTATTTTTCACCTTTTTAGTGTATTTTTCATAGCAATAGAACATGTTTTTGTCCTAAATAATATGTTGAATTTTTTGGAATAAATTCACAATTCTCTCAAGATTTCTGTTTTTGTAAATTTTAAGTTTTCTCAAAGCCGCCATGTGTGGAGCTGCAAAGATGAATGGATTAGTTGTCAATTATTAAATTAATCTTTAACTATTTTGATAATCGATTAATTGGTTTGAGTCATTTTTTTTATGTAAAAACAGTGAAACTTGTGTGATGTCAGCTCTTTACAGGTTTTTTTTCAAACATATTTTCCCATATTTGTGTGTCTGAACAACAATCTCTGAAACTGGTCCAGAATTAAACCAGAACCAAGCTGTAATGTAACGCTACAGGGCTTTTAGTTTAACATGAAACGGCCCCGAAATCACCATCATCAAACTCCACCAGACTCCATGTAAATAATCAGGACTTTTAGCGTGTATAGAGCCAGCATATCTCCACCAGACTCCATGTAAATAATCAGGACTTTTAGCGTGTATAGAGCCAGCATATCTCCACCAGACTCCATGTAAATAATCAGGACTTTTAGCGTGTATAGAGCCAGCATATCTCCACCAGACTCCATGTAAATGATCAGGACTTTTAGCGTGTATAGAGCCAGCATATCTCCACCAGACTCCATGTAAATAATCAGGACTTTTAGCGTTAATAGAGCCAGCATATCTCCACCAGACTCCATGTAAATAATCAGGACTTTTAGCGTGTTTAGAGCAGCATATCTCCACCAGACTCCATGTAAATAATCAGGACTTTTAGCGTGTTTAGAGCCAGCATATCTCCACCAGACTCCATGTAAATAATCAGGACTTTTAGCGTGTATAGAACCAGCATATCGCCACCAGACTCCATGTAAATAATCAGGACTTTTAGCGTGTATAGAACCAGCATATCTCCACATGTAAATGGGTGAATTAAGGGTTTTCAACCAAACCAGAGTGGTGATTGTTGGAACAGTGGAAAGATGAACCAAGACGGCTTTTAGTAGTTTTATTTAATTTCTGTCCACTTTGAATGAAGTGTGTTTTACGATGATAAAAGTCCTGATTATGTACGCGGAGTTTGGTGAATGTAAACACAAGCTTCATTAATGTTACATTACAGCTTGGTTCTGGTTTAATTCTGGACCAGTTCCAGAGAATGCTCTTCACATCAGACTCTCAGACACAGAAACAGAGAGACATGGAGACACAGAGACCAGGTCTACACACACACACACACTCACACTCACTCACACACACTCACGCACTCACACACACACACACACACTCACACACACAGACAAAGAAACATGGAGACAGACTCCAGGCTGGTAAACAACCATGTTATCCTTTAAAAGTGAATATTTTCTAGTTTCTTCTCTCCTCTGTGAATCCTCCTTCCTTTCATCCTTCCTTAGTACAAACTACTTCTACTTTCTGCTTTATAAGCAGTACAAACTAATTCTATTTTCTGCTTTATAAGCAGTACAAACTACTTCTACTTTCTGCTCTATAAGCAGTACAAACTACTTCTACTTTCTGCTTCATAAGCTGTACAAAATACTTCCACTGTCTGCTGTATAAGCAGTACAAACTACTTCTACTTTGTTTTATAAGCAGTACAAACTACTTCTAATTTCTGCTTTATAAGCAGTACAAACTACTTCTACTTTCTGCTTTTATAAGCAGTACAAACTACTTCTACTTTCTGCTTTATAAGCAGTACAAACTACTTCTACTTTCTGCTTTATAAGCAGTACAAACTACTTCTACTTTCTGTTTTATAAGCAGTACAAACTACTTCTACTTTCTGCTTTATAAGCAGTACAAACTACTTATACTTTCTGCTTGATAAGCAGTACAAACTACTTATACTTTCTGTTTTATAAGCAGTACAAACTACTTCTAATTTCTGCTTTATAAGCAGTACAAACTACTTCTAATTTCTGCTTTATAAGCAGTACAAACTACTTCTAATTTCTGCTGTATAAGCAGTACAAACTACTTCTACTTTCTGCTTTATAAGCAGTACAAAATACTTCTACTTTCTGCTTTATAAGCAGTACAAACTACTTCTACTTTCTGCTTTATAAGCAGTACAAACTACTTCTACTTTCTGTTTTATAAGCAGTACAAACTACTTCTACTTTCTGTTTTATAAGCAGTACAAACTAATTCTACTTTCTGCTTTATAAGCAGTACAAACTAATTCTACTTTGTTTTATAAGCAGTACAAACTACTTCTACTTTCTGCTTTATAAGCAGTACAAACTACTTATACTTTCTGTTTTATAAGCACTACAACCTAATTGTACTTTCTGCTTTATAAGCAGTACAAACTAATTCTACTTTCTGCTTTATAAGCAGTACAAACTACTTCTACTTTCTGCTTTATAAGCAGTACAAACTACTTCTACTTTCTGCTGTATAAGCAGTACAAACTACTTCTACTTTCTGCTTTATAAGCAGTACAAAATACTTCTACTTTCTGCTTTATAAGCAGTACAAACTATTTCTACATTCTGCTTTATAAGCAATACAAAATACTTCTACTTTCTTCTTTATAAGCAGTACAAACTAATTCTACTTTCTGCTTTTATAAGCTGTACAAAATACTTCTACTTTCTGCTTTATAAGCAGTAAAAACTACTTCTACTTTCTGCTTTATAAGCAGTACAAACTACTTCTACTTTCTGCTTTATAAGCAGTACAAACTATTTCTACTTTCTGCTTTATAAGCAGTACAAACTACTTCTACTTTCTGCTTTATAAGCAGTACAAACTACTTCTACTTTCTGCTTTATAAGCTGTACAAAATACTTCTACTTTCTGCTGTATAAGCAGTACAAACTACTTCTACTTCATGTTTTATAAGCAGTACAAACTACTTCTAATTTCTACTTCATAAGCAGTACAAAATACTTCTACTTTCTGCTATATAAGCAGTACAAACTACTTCTAATTTCTGCTTTATAAGCAGTACAAACTACTTCTACTTTCTGCTTTATAAGCTGTACAAACTACTTCTACTTTCTGCTGTATAAGCAGTACAAACTAATTCTACTTTCTGCTTTATAAGCAGTACAAACTACTTATAGTTTCTGCTTCATAAGCAGTACAAACTACTTTTACTTTCTGCTTTATAAGCAGTACAAACTACTTATACTTTCTGCTTTATAAGCAGTACAAACTATTTCTACTTTCTGCTTTTCAATCAACAGATGAAGTGAGTCCATCCGTCTGAACAGAGAGCGTTAGCGTGTGCTTTCAACACTGAGGTTTTTTTGGGGATTGTTGTGTATGCATGACTCGGACTTTTTGACTTTCTGGTTAATTATTGATTTGTTTTGGCTCAGCTGTGTTTACCCCGCTGGTCATAACAATAAACGTATATGACATTTCCTATCAGAGAGGCAAAGGTGTGACTGAAATTAATATTAGTAATGTCTCCATTACAGTAAGGTGTGCCGCTGTTTGGCTTCAGAGAGGATTTCTGCTATGGCAACATATCCTGCTGTTAAAAAGACCCATATTGCTCTCTGATTATATACATAACGTGCTGTTAAAAAGACCCATAATGCTCTCTGATTATATACATATGTTACTGTTAAAAAGACCCATAATGCTCTCTGATTATATACATATGTTGCTGTTAAATAGACACATAATGCTCTCTGATTATATACATAACATGCTGTTAAATGGCCCATAATGCTCACTGATTATATACATAATGTGCTGTTATAAAGGCCCATAATGCTTTCTGATTATATACATAACGTGCTGTTAAAAAGACCCATAATGCTCTCTGATTATATATATTACGTGCTGTTAAAAATACCCATAATGCTCTCTGATTATATACATACCGTGCTGTTAAAAAGACCCATAATGCTCTCTGATTCTATACATTACGTGCTGTTGAAAAGACCTATAATGCTGTCTACATGCTGTTAAAAAGACCCATAATGCTCTCTGATTATATACATAACAAATGTGAAAGCCAATGAGAAACCTCCTTAGGGACGACACAGAGGTGACATACGAATACACACAAACACCCACCCACACACAAACACACACACACACACACACACACAGACACATACACACACACACAGACACACACAAACACACACACACGTGCACACACACACCCACACACACACACACACACACACAGACACACACACACCCACACACGTGCACACACACACGTGCACACACACACACACACAGACACATACATACACACACACAGACACACACACACACAGACACACACACACACACACACACACACACACACACACACACACCCCCCACACACACACACACACAGACACACACACACACACACACACAGACACATACACACACACAGACAAACACACACACACACAGACACACACAAACACACACACATGCACACACACATACACAGACACATGCACACAAACACACACACAGATACAGACACACACACACTCACACATACACACGCTCATACACACACACACACACACACACACACTAACATATGTTCCTGTTTTTATTACATCGTGAGGACCAGTGACAGGCAGCAGCTTGGTGGTCCTCACTTTAAACACACACACATACTCACACACACACACACACACACATGCACACTTGCACACACACAAACACACACACACACACACATACACATGCACACACACTCACACACATACTCACACACACTCACATAAACTACACATTGTCGCCTTCTGGTGGTAGAAGTTCTGCATGATGATAGAAATGTTGCAGTATGAATAACGTTAAGGAGGCTTTGGTTTTAGGCAGCAATGCCTCTTAGGATTCTGTTATTTGCAGGTACTCTACGTATGTAAGCCTTTTCACATACATTGTAAAAAAGGTTTTTCATTTTTTGGCAGCAATACATGTTAATTCATGTTGTGTCACGTTTGTTGACTTGAAACATTGCTTTGTTCCAACAGCCAGATGTCCCTCTTTTAAGCCGAATGTCCGTCCCCTTACTCTTCCTTTGTGTTGGGGTTCTAACCTCCGGTGGATTTGTGAGGACTATGGTTAACTACTCCTCAGATCTCTGCAGGGTAAATCCAGACAGCTAGCTAGACTATCTGTCCAATCTGAGTTTTCTGTTGCACGACTAAAACTACTTTTGAACGTACACATGTTCCAACAAAACCAGTTCCTTCCAGAGACTATTTAGCAGAGGCACCGTGGCTCCGTCTGGAGCTTGCACCGCCCACAACGATTGTGATTGGTTTACAGAAATGCCAATAAACCAGAGGAAATCTTCTCCCATCCAGGAATGCTGTGTGGACTAGCCAGACCTTCCTCCGCAGCGCTGTGGAGGAAGGTCTAGCTAGTCCACACAACATTGGAAGGGAAGCAAGTGAAGGTGGATGCAATTTAAGGGAAGTAAGATTCACCTTAAGTTTTGGTCCTTCTGCACCAAAGGGGGGCACATCCAGCATCAGTCTACACAGACACATCATTGTTACAGAGAAAATCACATTCTTCTATGAAGTAAATATTTTAACACAAATAATTTGAATGATTTTATTTCCAAGGACAAAGCATAAAGGATCCGTTTGATTATAAAAACATTTGAGTACAGTTACAGTTTTTGTTCGGCTACATTACGATTGTCTAAAACTTTTAAAATCAAAACACAATATGTAGTTTATAATAAGACTGTATTCATTTTATGGATATATTTTCCTCAACAAAGATTACTAAATAATCCAAATCAGACATTAACTGTTCATCCGATCTACTTCACACTTGGCGGGTGTATTGTTGGGTACCCAATGAGACAGTATCTCAATTTTGATGGAGTTTCAACACAAACCTTTTAAAAATTAACTGTGGAACTGACCTGACCACTGCTGAGAATGAATACCTCTGCTGAAGTGTTAAATTGTTAATGATAGTAAGTTATCAGGTTTGTTGGCGATCAGCTAGGCCTGCGCAGAATCAACTGATTTGGGTCCAAATTGATCCTGACTCGCTGTCATCGTGCACATGGGCAACAATGACCTCACAAGACCAAAGAGCCGCACTCTGAGGTTTTATATAAACTTTTCATTGTTTTTGATTTGGAGAGTTTCTAATTGATATTTAAAGATACTTTGTTTAAATGTTGTTTATTGACATCAGCAGCAGATTGCGTGCAGAGAGTTTTAACAGCTACTATGTCAGAATCTAAAGAAGTGGATATATGGGTACGATAACATTTTAATAAATCAGAATCAGACTCAACAGGAACTGAGTGCTTCTGTAAATTCCTGTTCAGACTGAAGGCTGAAAACTGTACGACTTGACTACAGCGTTTTGTCACCACCCAGCAGGGGGCGAGGCGCAGCTCATCTAAAACAAGCCAAGTAGCACAGAGTGCGTTGCTTTGGGGTCCTTCTTTAAGTCATTTTGGGGTACAATGGTTCTGGAGAAAGCTACAAGCAGCAAGACAGGAGGCCAAACAATCAGTCCTAAACAGACACGTTTGAAAGAGCACGGCCTTAGTTAAGATAAAATGACAAGTGATCAAGGAAATTCAGAAACTGTGTCCTCGCTTTTAAAGATTAAACTATATCAGCCAGCATAGAAATTGAATCAACATTTGTTTCTACTTGTTCCCATATCTCTTGTTGTTTTTTTTTTTGCTTGTTTGCACAAAGGAAAACCCAGCAAAAGAGGACATTTTTCCAGCTGTCTTAACTGACACTCTTGCAGCAGCCGGTCCACCGACACCTCCTGATCTCTAAAAACCAACTTCAAATGACCACATTCGTTCTCATCACTGATCCAGCCTTGCAGTGTAATTTTAACTGTAGTTTGGTTAAGTCCAAAGAAAGTCAGGAGAACTCTGTCAGGCAAAAGTTGGCAGTCAAATGGCGGCATTGACTGTGAGCTCATGTACAAGACGTCTGTAGCGTTGTCTTTGGCACAGTTATCAACCGTGACTGAACCGTTGTTGAAAGCCAACATGTAAATGTCATTTCCATCACCTCCGACCAGGTGATCGCCACCGGTCGACACCAAGATGTCATTGCCGTCCGAGCCTTTGAGGAGAGAACTTTCGTAACCGGACACCAAGATATCAGAGTAGACGGTGCCGATGACTATCTCCACATCCTTCAAAACGTCGCCCTCAGCATCGGCGTAGCGGCCTTGTCCCGTCAGCAGGTTGACATAAACTCCTTTACCTGTGTCATGATTGCCCCGGTACACAACCGTGTCTCTGCCAGGACCCCCGTCCACCAGATCGGCCCCTGGTCCAGGAAAAAAGACGTCCCGGCCAGAGTCTCCCATCATAGTGTCATTTCCGTCCTCGCCATAAAGAGTGTCGTCTCCCAAGCCACCAATCAGGATGTCGTCTCCGTTCCCTCCAATCAGCGTGTCATCTCCGGCTCCTCCTTCCAAGGCGTCATCCTTCCACCCACCAATCAGAGCGTTGTCTTGATCGTTACCTAAGGGAAGAGGCAAGGCAGCTTTATGTCCACAGCACATTTCAGCAACAAGGTGATTTAAAGTGCTTTACATAAATCATTAAAGAGCAGTTAAAAACAATGAAAATCATTCATTAAAGAGAATATAAAAACAACTAAAGCACATTTCAGGCCAAAGATTCTCGGCAAGATTAACAGCTCCTAGCAATTCTCCAGTCTGCAGCGTTCTTCCACTGAGTCAAAATGCTTATCTTATCATGAATTAGCTCTTTCTTGCAAACCGAGCACTGTTACCGTTTACAACAGAAACGCATCCCTACACTTTTACAGTTAGATAATGTTTAATTACAGGGTTGTCTGTTGATTTGTGTTTGCTCGCTGTTGAGAATGATTGTAGACAAAGTGGCGTGCCAGATACGCAATGCCATGACACAGGTGCCCCCTCGAGGCTAATGTTTGAAGTCCTTCTAGTGCGCGACTATTTTATATTGATGAACGTCCGTTACAATCAAGCCATTGCCAAATTAGTTGATACAAAGCTAATTAAGCCTCTCAGCTCCACAAAACTCTCTCTGTATTTCTCAGTATGAATATGTTTAAAAAAATCTTGCTTCCAGCGACTTTTGTTCACAGCAGCTCGAGTGATGCCACTGAGAAAGGAAACAGCAGTGTTCAGCTTTGGAAACGAAGAGAACTGCTGCAACAGGTGAAGGCTGAAAAACCCAAGAAACGCCCGCAAAATGTTTCAGTCAGTGATTGTACTAAGAAAAGACCAACACGTTCAGCAGAAGGAATGAAAACCACAAGAGAGACCGATGGACCGACCACATTTCTGTTGCATAAAAATTACAAGAGTCCATTGTGTTTTGTAGTCCTCGATGTCCTCATTGATTTGACAGGTAAATTAATACAAGAAACTGCATGGAGGAGGGGTAAGGAGAGGGATCACCGACGGTTTGCATCATGTGGATGCACCGACGGTGTTGTTGACATTATATGGAATTCCTCATGTGGGCAGAAACTACACACTATAGCTTTAATAATAGAACGAATACTTTTTTAATTAAATAAAATATAATAAAGTGACATTTGAATGGCATTATAGAGGAAGATTGACATCTCTACTACTTACCTAGTATGTCATTGGACTGGGAGGGACAGCCTTGGACCGTGTGGACCTTTGACAGATTCCTCTGAGAGTTGAGATCCAAGCGGCAGTCAACATGTAGCTGTTTCAGAGTCACTTTGAAAGCTTCAATTTGAAAGAATGGTACATCACCAGTTGAGTTTAGTGATTTCAATTTAAAATTCACTCCGTCAGAGCTTTGAAATACTAAGTGCTGATATTTAGAACTTTTGGCGTAGTTGAGCAGAGTGAATTTTAGTTGTTCCCCTTTTGATGTGATCGTCACCTTTAGATCTTCTGTTGATGAGTCCAGTGTGACTTGACTGCAATGAAGATAATCCATGTCAACCGACACAGTATCAATACTCTGATCTTCTGCAAAGTTGTCGATCATTGAGTTTCCATATCCTTGTTTGATTATGTAAGTGTCTTTTCCTTCACCTCCAACCATCAGTGCCCCTCCGGTGTACGGATCAAGCAGATTCTCATTACTGTTTCCAACCATGATGTCGAAACCTGAGGAACCGTACATTTCTTTAACTGAATCATGATTAATCATATTCATCATTGTGCATTGAAGGCCATAGAAGATTTGGAAACGGCTGACACACTTGGGTTTCTGGTTTCTATAATCAACAGTTACAGGGAACATTAACGAGTCATCACAGCTGCTGTGGTTGGTCATCAGTCCAGCTGTTATTCCATCACTGGTTTTAATCTGCAGGTGCTGATGAAACTTTGAATCAAACCAGTTCTGTAAAATAACATCTTTTCTACCGTGTACCAACATGATGATGCTCTGCCTTTCACAAGAACACTTTATGTTCTCGTATTCTTCTTTCAGAAAGAGAATATCCAAGGCTAGGTCTGGCGATTGGTTGTTGATGGTTTTTACTCCTTGGCCCGGTGTGATAACGTACCAGTCCTCTCCTCCTCTACCCTGGATGAAATCATCTCCTCCTCCTGGGACAATAACGTTGTGTTCTTTGTTCCCTCTGATGACATCGTTAAACTTTGACCCGCGAACCTCCGTCAAGCTGCTAAAAGCCTTGTCCTCCTGAAGGTCCACCAGCAGAGGAGATGACGAGGTGCTGTAGTCGATGCTGCTACTTTTAATACACTTGGTGAACAGGTTTTTCCTGTCCAGGCAGTCAGCCTTGTTATCTGAGATTGTGAAAGTGATCAAATCTTTTGTGACAACAAGCAAATGTCTGTCTGCTGCTGATCTGAACCAATTCCCTAAAGTCACCCTGATGGGCGTGTTGTTGTGGGGAGCTGTCAGAACAATACTGTCATACAATACTTCCACTCTAAAAGTGTGAAGCTTTGCTTCTATTATGGCCAGGTCTGTTTTAGTGTCTTTGGAGGTATTTTCAATCAACACTGACGACTGTTTTCTGACTTTCACTATGTACATGTCTTCTCCTTCACCGCCCATTAACTGATCATGACCTCCTCCTCCATCTATGAGATTATTCTCTCCATTTCCAACAATCACATCGTCATACTGAGACCCAAAGACGTTTGTAACTTTGCTTAAAAGTGGCTCGGATGCATTGACATATTCACCACTAGAGCTAAACATCTTGTTAACCCCTACAGCCACCAGCTGAACAGAAGAAACCACGACAGAGGAAATCTCAAATAAGACTCCGTCTCCAGACAACATGTTCATGTGACGATACGGTTCCCCTAAAAACCATCCTTCTATGGTCACAGTGTGACTTCCCTCATACATTAACACAACATCATTTCCAGATTTAGACACAGAAATGTGACTGTAATCAACACTTAAATGAAGAGTGTCTAGTGCTTTGGAAGGATCGTAGTTGTTAATGGTTGTTTTCCCTCCATTTTTAGGAATAATGTACGTGTCTTTTCCTCCGCATCCTTCAACATAACTTCTCTGTGGACCGAGGAAGAATATGTCATCACCTGGTTCACCATAAAGCCTGTAATAGTAACTTAACATGACTTCAATCACATGTTCATCCTCTGCTTTCTGAATTGCAAAAAAATGATTAAAATCTCTATTTCCTTTGTATTCCCCAAACCTTGACTCTGGTACAGCTTTATAACCTGAAACCACCGTCACAGAGCCGGCTGGTATGAACCAGAGTATTTTCTTATGTAGTGTTGTGTACTCTAACTGCTGTGACTCTCCCAGGCCAAGAATAATATCTTTGCTTCCCTGTGTATCAATCTGCCAACACCTTTTCCCAAAACTCTCATTACTAGACACAAAATAGTCCATGCAGAGTTCAGACCGACCCTGGTCGGCGAGGCAGAAGTGAATTCCTCCTCCGTTCCCAGAAGAGTCGCCACCGCTAAAATCAATGGCACTCGTTCCATCCTGTTTCTTTGTAACTTTGTAATATTTGTGATAGTCTGATATCTGGTCAACAAGTCTGCGTCCCTGCTCAATTTCATCGTAATGCCAATCATAAAAGAAACTCGCCGCCCTAATGTCAAAATCCCAAATCTCATTCAGAAAGCCTAAAGAAACGGCCCCCAGTTTCTCCAGAACTCCAGCATCTTTCGGGAGGTTGTTTAGTTCATTCTGTACGCCCATATAAATTTCATCAATGCCCATCCGGACTACGGATAAAGCAAGGTTTATAGGCATTATCAACGGGACCAGTTCAGGCTGAGCAGTTTCAATAACATCTAAACCAACTATACTACCATCTAAGGAAGCATTGATATATCCCAGCATGTCACCCCTCTTAAAATCTTGTTTATCATTGTATATCCCAAATCCAATTCCCACTATTGGTATAACTGACGTAAAACCCTTCTTTGCAGGGCTTTTCATGACCAATATTACAGCTTTGGCCATTCTGGCCTCTGAGGACAGAGCTTGTTTTGCAATAACAGACGTTGTCATAGCTGTCACTCCATGAGCAGTCTGCAGAGACCCCACCACGCCATCTTTAAAGTCACCCTGTTCAAAAGCACGAACAGCTCCTTTCATGCCCAGCATGAGTCCCAGCGTCCCAACAGCATGCCCAGCATGTTCTACGTACTTGCTGCCTTGATGGGAGGAACCATGATTTTCCATGTCCTGAACTGCAGTTTCAATGCTCTCTGACATTGCTTTAGAGTAGTGTTGACTCTCCGGAGATAATTCAGCTCTAAATTCAACAGATTTAGCGTCAGTACCGTTTAACAGATTACACACAAACTCTCCGTTCTCCATTCTGGCGCTGCCCTCCTGGACCTGCAATCCTGCCAGACTTTCACCATATTTTGCCTTTAACTGACTGTAGACTTGTTCAGCGGTTAATACGCTCCGCCTGGAGTAATACGATTCAAGTTTGAAGGACTTTTCCAACTCAGAGGCAGATTTCAAGTCTTGGGATGTTACATGGCCGTCGTTGTAGCCTCCTAATGCTCCGGATACTGTAGAGTCGCTCTCACCTACTGTATTTATGAACGTTTCGTAATCCTGAACTGCATTTGGTTCAGTTATCTCGTATTTCTTAGCGATATTGAATATCTGAGATGGATCTTTTTTTCCAATCCACTTATCATACAGTTGGATTTCACTTATTATAAGCTTTTTAAGATCATTCCTTAATTCCTCACTAGTCGAAGGATTTGTGTTTTGTAATTTGCTGGAACCTTCATAGTCGGCTGAGCCACTAAATTCACGCCTGCTTGGGTCAATCCAAGAACGTCCTCTTGCCATTGAATGTTCTTCCCAAAGAAAGTTCAGTCCATTCGCTTTGATATTGTTGTCTGTGCTTTGAACCATATCCAGGGCCATGAGAATCAGAGGAAATGTCCGGAAGTTTCTAGCAGATTCAGATATAACTGATGCAGTGAAATATGTGGTGCACCAGGCCTCAGCAGGGAGCGGCAGGCGAGGTGTTGTGGGCTCTCCACGAAAAATACCTTCCACATATTGAGCGTACCCTTCTTTAGGGTCATTTTGGCCCCTTTCTGCTTTAATTCCTTTTCGTATGTCAGAGTATCTTTCTTTTCCTATCTGATCTTCAATACATTTCTTAACTTTTTGTTCATTTCCTCTTTCATTGTTGTCAAGCTTTTTTCCGATTAGATAAACATACAGACTTATAGGATCAACCTCTAATATCCAGTCATTGACCTTCAGGTATGTAACCTCATCTTCTCCGTCCTTTGCATAGTGACGGATTACATTCCTGATATCTTCTCCTGATTTAATCTCATAACAGTTGGAAAGAATACCTTTTACTTTTTGTTTATTATTTATCGTCTCTACCTCCCCTGTAAGCTCATACCATCCTGTTTGTTCATTTTTTTACTTTTTTTTTGTGGATAAATAATACTCTTTTAGATCCAAGTTTTTAATCTTCATTTTTTCTGGACGGGGTATGTTTTCGTCATGAAACAATCCCCAGGATAGAGCTTCAAGTTGATTACAAGCATTACGTTCATTAGCATTCAAGTTATCATAAACATTCTGGTTAATAAATCTTTTTGGCTCATCTGGCCAGCTGTCTCTGTAGACCAGGAAACGTTTTTTTGTTTGACTTAGAAAGTTTCTTTCAGCGGTAAAGATTTCCTTTCCTTTACTGCCGGGTTCATTTCTAATAATTACATCTCCGTTCCTATCGAGAGTTGCGACCACTTTCTTGCTGTCATCTTCATGTCGCCATTGCTCTCCATCCTTTTGGGTGATTTTCTCTCCTGTGTGGCTGACCTGGATCACAGCGTCCCTGATGTGCAGCTCTGTCTTGATGCCGGCGGTCTCATGGAGATCCTTCAGCAGTGTTTCAATGAATGCTTTATCTGATCCGACGTCACAGGCCACCACACTTATTGTTTTAATTTTATTGGAACGCCTGGAGGTTTGTTGAATGATTTTGGAGACATCTTGCACTTCATATCCTCCCAGTCTCATTTCTCCCGAGTTGTCTTTCCTGCCGTGGCCGACCAGCACCAGCCGGCTCTCCTCTGTCAGAAGCACGGAGTCACCTCGGATCAGTACTGGTCTTTGGTTGTTATCAAGAACGTAGACGGAGGAAACCGTTGGATGCTTCTCAAAAAGATACGTAGCAGCTGTTCTGACAACAGGGTCATCTTCCAGGATCAAAATCTGCTGGTGGCCGTACTGGATGCTGTGATCAACTGGTCTTTGTGGAATTTGGTATCTGGAAACTTCTCCAAGTTGGTTCATGACCTGGTAAGTCTGGTGTTTCTCCTGGTTTGTTTCTAGGACTGCTGTGATGCCACGGGCCGTAAAAACTTGAATGAAGTTATGTTGGAAGTCTTTGGTTGTGTTTCCATCGAGAGAGAACACGGGCGCAGTTTCCAGTGATGGTTTCAACATCAGCTCTGCGAGTGAAGAGCCAGAAAGACCAGACACAGTTTGTCCATCTTCTGAAACACTCCCAAATATTTTCACCAAGGTGTAGCTGTCTGCTTCTGGTACACACAAGACATTGAACAGGCATTCATTGCTGACTATTACTGAGTAACGAGGATCCATGCTGTATTCCTTTTGGACTCTGTCATTTGTTGACTTTTCTTTGTCAGTCATAACCAGAAGTTTTGGGCTGTAGCTGTGCGAGATCTCCGAAGCACTCAGGAGCACATCTTGTGTCTTCTGTTTATCAATCGCTGCCAAGAAGCCTTCAAAATCCTGGAAAATAGGTGAAAAAACATATAAAACAGCAGAAAATCATTGTTGTATAGATTACATTATCATGCGTTGGAGGGCATGAACGTTTAACTCAAGAAAGTCCAATATAGTTGTCTTAAAGGGTAACTTCCTATTTTCCCATTTAACCCTATACGGCAAGGGTTCTCAAACTTATTACTCAAAAGGTCTGCATCTGATTTTTATTTAAGGCTGGTGTAGCCTATATACACAACGTTCCACTTCCGGGATTGCTCCGTTGCCAGTGGAAATTCCACCAGATGTCCCTCATTTCGCAGGTAGGACTTTTATTCATTGAAATATGTTCTCAGGGCAGCATTGCATCTTATTGGTTCTCTCAGCCATCCAATTAGTGCCAGGAGGAGGCTGCTCTCAGGGCACCTTGTAGTATCTGCCTGCTACATTCATTGGCTGCTCTTAGGGCAACTTCCCTGCATATAGGCCTATTCTTATACTGCTCTCAGGGCACCTTGCAGTATCTGCATGCAACATTCATTGGCTGCTCTTAGGGCAACTTCCCTGTATATTCTAATACTGGCTGCTCTCAGGGCATCTTGTAGTAGCTGCATACAACATGAATTGGCTGCTCTTAGGGCAACTTCGCTGCATACATTCTAATACTGGCTGCTCTCAGAGCACCTTGTAGTATCTGCATGCAACATAAATTGGCTGCTCTTAGGGCAACTTTGCTGCATATATATTCTAATACTGCTCTTAGAGCACCTTGTCGTATTTAAGTGCAACATTCATTGGCTGCTCTTAGGGCATTTTTGCTACACACATTGTAATACTGCTCGGAGGGTACCTTATGACATTAGGTCTACGATTGGCTGCTCTAAGGACATTTTTGCAGCATAAATTCTAATACTGCTCTCAGGGCCCGTTACAGTATCTCCATGGAACATTCATTATCTGCTCTTACGACATTTTTGTTGGCAAGTCTGATAATAATGCAATTGTAATTCAAATACTACAACTACACACACATCATGTTACATTCACTTATCATTTATTTATCTTGCTTAAACTCACAGGGTGCACAACCAGGCCCGGGAGAGAAAATGACTGTCCACAAAACCAAATCAGAGAAGGTAAGGTAAGATAGTAATGATGTTAAAGAAAGATATGTACACCCAATATCGTATGTGTTGATGTCTATGAATTTGTCTTAAATAGGAGCACACTATACAATGACAACAGTGGAGAGTTGCTGGATCTGTCTGTCCCCAAAGTTCCAGAGATCTACAAGGACTTCACCCGTTTCTGCACTTTGGCTGCTCTTAATTTCTGCACCATCATCTGCATAATCCAAGCGATAAAAGAGAGAACAAACTATTGTTTTCTCTGCTTACATGAATAGGTGCCTGTAGTGTCTGCCGACATATACAATCAATTCAATAAATGTAATGCAATAAAAGTATCACTGATATTTGTTAAATCATTGTAGTTTTTCACAGTAATAAGATACAGATTATTAAAGCCATGTTCAAATTTGCAACAAACTAAAACCCTGATTTTTTCATGTTCTGTAACATTTATAAAAAAAACAGTACATTTAAATGTACCAGAGCCGACACTTGGTAAATGGCTTTAATTTACCTTGTCAAAACAATGAGTAACAAACTGCACAATTTTTGACACAAAACCTAAAAAGTGTATCGGGTGCTCCTGTGAAGCAGTACACTTTGCCTGTAGGATTTACTGTAGCAGGAACATTGATATTGACAGATGACCCAGGTGCAGGTGAGTTGTGAGCAGGCTAATGATATGAACTAAAATAAAGATAAGTGTTCACAAGAGGGATAATTCAGGTATTGCAACGCAAATTAAGAATAATTAAATTAAATAGGAGGTATATGTAACTAGTAGAAGATAAATTAACTATACAAGAGCAATTAAGGCAAAGTTATGAGGTAGTGGCAAGTTAAAGTGACGTATAATCAATAGCAGGGAGTCAAGTCAACAGTGTACACCAGAATAATATATACTGTGATTAAGTAATGATACTTAATGTCTGTACTAATATAACAAAACAGAAAAATATATATAGTGTATGATGCAGTATGGAGAACAACAGAGTCCCATATGACCCCAAGAGACTTTAAGCGCAGCTGTTGATGATGTTAACTACAGACAAAACTTTCAGATGGTTGTAGTCTGTAGCCAGCCATACAGTAGGTAGATCTGGAGCAGCAGGGTGACTTCTAGCTTTCATGGGTTGGTGATGAGACACTGTGCTGCTATGATGCAGCAGCTCAACAGTGGTCGAGCCCTTTAGCCCCAACTGGAAGAAAAGAAAGTAAAACAAAATACTTGTTTTTTTTTCTGTTCAGTTTGCTTTGTATGAATTCAAAAAATAACTATTTAAGGAGCAAATAAGAAAGCATATCATTTCTTGATTATAGTGGTGAAATTGTACATAACGTTACAACTTTTTTAAACAGACATATTAATTCATCATTTTCAGACTAATGTTATATGAAGGAATGAAGACTACATTCTGATGAACAACACACAACAGTGATGCAAAAACATACAAACAATCCAGTTTCTGGTGTTCTTTCAGTTTTATTACAGTTTAGGTTTTACAATTGGCTCTATCATGAAATTATCCAAATCCCCAGGAACATGGTTAACCAAACAAGGAAAAAAATACAAAGTGGGGTCATCTCGTACTGTCCGTCATATGTCATTCAATCTTGCTAAACTCTATAAAGAAAATATATTTGTTTATGGACATCAAGCTAAGCTATATCCTAGCAGCCTATGCTAGTGTACTGCATTCTAGTATTAGAATGTATGCTGCAAAAATGTCCTTAGAGCAGCCAATTGCAGACCTAATGTCATAAGGTGTCATAAGAGCAGCATAAGAAAATCTGCAACAAAAATGCCCTAAGAGCAGCCAATGAATGTTGCATGGAGATACGGTAAGGTGCCCTGAGAGCAGTATTAGAATATATGCAGCGAAGTTGTCCTAAGAGCAGTCTATTCATGTTTCATGCAGATATTACAAGGTGCCCTGAGAGCAGCCAGTATTAGAATATATACAGGGAAGTTGCCCTAAGAGCAGCCAATGACTGTTGCATGCAGATACTACAAGGTGCCCTGAGAGCAGTATTAGCATATATGCAGGGAAGTTACCCTAAGAGCAGCCAATGAATGTTGCATGCAGATACTGCAAGGTGCTCTGAGAGCAGTATTAGCATATATGCAGGGAAGTTACCCTAAGAGCAGCCAATGAATGTTACATGCAGATACTGCAAGGTTCCCTGAGAGCAGTATTAGAATAGGCCTATATGCAGGGAAGTTGCCCTAAGAGCAGCCAATGAATGTAGCATGCAGATACTGCAAGGTGCCCTGAGAGCAGTATTAGAATAGGCCTATATGCAGGGAAGTTGCCCTAAGAGCAGCCAATGAATGTTGCATGCAGATACTGCAAGGTGCCCTGAGAGCAGTATTAGAATAGGCCTATATGCAGGGAAGTTGCCCTAAGAGCAGCCAATGAATGTTGCATGCAGATACTGCAAGGTTCCCTGAGAGCAGTATTAGAATAGGCCTATATGCAGGGAAGTTGCCCTAAGAGCAGCCAATGAGTGTTGCATGCAGATACTGCAAGGTGCCCTGAGAGCAGTATTAGAATAGGCCTGTATGCAGGGAAGTTGCCCTAAGAGCAGCCAATGAATGTTGCATGCAGATACTACAAGGTGCCCTGAGAGCAGCCAGTATTAGAATATACAGGGAAGTTGCCCTAAGAGCAGCCAATGAATGTTGCATGCAGATACTGCAAGGTGCCCTGAGAGCAGTATTAGAATAGGCCTATATGCAGGGAAGTTGCCCTAAGAGCAGCCAATGAATGTTGCATGCAGATACTGCAAGGTGCCCTGAGAGCAGTATTAGAATAGGCCTATATGCAGGGAAGTTGCCCTAAGAGCAGCCAATGAATGTTGCATGCAGATACTACAAGGTGCCCTGAGAGCAGCCAGTATTAGAATATACAGGAAAGTTGCCCTAAGAGCAGCCAATGAATGTTGCATGCAGATACTAGGTGCTCTAAGAGCAGTATTAGAATTTATGCAGCAAAAATGCACTGAGAGCAGCCAATAATTTAGTTGCATGTAGCTATGACAAGATGCCCTGAGAGCAGCAAGAATAACGCAGCAAAATGTCCCTAGACCTAACATAAGGTGCAATGAGAGCAGTGTAACTTCATGCTATCATAGCCATTAAAAGTTACACATTTCATCAGGCTAAGGTACTTAATAGATAGAAAAACAAAGCTTTACTTTAATACAAATACTTTAATATCTTGACATTTTCTAATATAGTTCAACATAAAACATACAATTACCTTGACTGCAACGATCTCCTTTTGTCTGCAACATCTCCTTCAAATAATCTAAGCCCCGCCTCCTAAAAAATTCAAATAATCCATGTCCCGCATCCTCCTGGCACTAATTGGATGGCTGAGAGAACCAATAAGATGCAATGCTGCCCTGAGAACATATTTCAATGAATAAAAGTCCTACCTGCCCTCATTTCAGCCAAATGTCCGTCCCCTTCCTCTGTGTTTGTGTTGGCGTTCTAACCTCCGGTGGATTTGTGAGGACTATGGTTAACTGCTCCTCAGATCTCTGCAGGGTAAATCCAGACAGCTAGCTAGACTATCTGAGTTTTCTGTACAACTAAAACTACTTTTGAACGTACACATGTTCCACCAAAATAAGTTCCTTCCTGAGGCTATTTAGCAGAGGCACCGTGGCTCCGTCCGGAGCTTAGCACCACCCAAGATGATTGGGGTTGGTTTAAAGAAATGCCAATAAACCAGAGCACGTTTTACTCCCATTCAGGAATGCTGTGTGGACTAGCCAGACCTTCCTCAGCACTGCTGTGGAGGAAGGTCTGGCAAAGAGAGACTATTGTTTTAACAACTCTTTCTGGATTGTGCTGCTGACGTAACGATAATAGTTGAGGGAACAAAACTGCGTCCTTCCAACCAATTGCAGAGTTTTTTTAACAACTAATATCAAGTTTTCCTTACAATTACGCTAAATCTTTCCTGCTAATTACCAGGTTTTTATTTTTGTCTGCTGGCTTATGCACCGCATGTTGGCAAGGCTGGTGCAACCCAGTGCAGGTTAAAAATATGAAATCACCCTTTTAACTCCTCCTGTTGAACTGCAGTTCTACAACTTTTATTTTTGGTTTCTGTCATTGCAAGATCTATCGACTCTTTTGATAATATAGTTTTATTAATTAAACACTGATTTGGGTTCCAGTAAAATTGAGTTGAGTCTTTCTAAAGTCAGTGCAGCTTTTGATTTAATTTTAAAATCCACTAACCTGTTCCTTCTGAATGACAGAAGCTGTGAAATTGTCATTCTCTTGAAGATCAGCGAGCAAAGTCATCGGGTTTCGGTCAATGTCCTCCCTAAAAGAAGATAAACAGTGCTTTACAGTGGATTACTCGGGACAAATAGTTTACCGTTTATCTTCCTTTACTCTGGAGAATGGAGACATTTGTACAGTCAGATTCATAACGCAGACTGAGGCTATGTTCAAACTTGGTGTCTTTTTTGACAAGAAAAAGTTGACTAGGGCGCTTTTGTAGTAAAAGAAAAAAGCTGCCAACATCTTGGTTCCAAAAAGCAGCCGAGAGCATCTTTTGTTGCTATAACAACAGCTTCTGCTACAGGATCCTAGAGCGCTATGTGGAGCGGTGCTAACGTTAGATAAAACAAAGTGGTGGAGCGAGCTAGAGAAAGAACAGAGAGAGAGAGAGAGAGAGAGAGAGAGAGAGAGAGGTGCTAATGTTAGATAAAACAAAGTGAGTTTCCTGTACAGGGAGCACCAGGTCATTTCATATAACTTGCTGTGCTCTGACCTTTTCTTGTTGTTATGGAAACAACAGGTCTGGCTACTGCGCCTGTCATTGGTCGGCTGTCAAGAAAGTGTTTGGCGTAGGGCGTCTTTTGAAAAAAGTTGGCGGTGGGGTTAAAAAAAGGAATCATGATTTTTTCGAAAACACGGTTTTCCCCACATTAGGATTAAAATGTAAAACAGACGCTAGCAGCAAAAAAATATTTTCTTTTTTCAACGCAGTCTCACTCCCAGTGCGTCTAAAACCAACCCTTGGTCAGGGTTACCTTTTCAGTGGTTTCAGCGCGGTGGTTAGGTCTTCATCAGAGTTTGATTTTAAATGTATTCTCACCAGAACTGCACTAACGACCTTGTTGACACCTGCACTGGGTTGCACCAGCTATGTGTAAGTTCAAACGTAGACTAGTTAGATAAAACAAAGTGGTGGAGCGAGCTAGTGAAAGAACAGAGATAGAGAGAGAGAGAGAGAGAGAGGTGCTAAAATTAGATAAACAAAGTGGTGGAGCGAGCTAGAGAAAGAACAGAAAGAGAAAGAGAGAGAGAGAGAGAGACTGGCCCAATCCCAAAGTGAGCCCTGAGGACTAAGGACTAAGGACTCACAGACTTAATTGATCTCAGGTACTAAGTGAGCGAGTGTGTGAGGCCACATGGGCTCTGATAGGTATAAATGGGATTGGGACAGCACTTCACGAGATCACCTGTTACCTTGGCGACGTTTAATAACAAAGATGTTGCTGACACTTGCCGATTTGGGAATTTTCATTTTAAGTTTGTTGCTTTCCACACGGCCGAGGCCCAGGAGACGGCTACCTGATTCCAAACTCTTGTTTTACCAGCTGGACAACAGGTTGGTCCGTTCCGTGGCCGTGTGTCGTGCTGTTGTTTACCTTCGTAATTTCCGGATTTCCCTATCGTCTCCGCGGTAAACGTCACAACGCTTTGAACTGTGGGTAATTCCCTTTGGTGAAGTCTGCATCGATGCAGACTCACGGAAAGGGCTCGGTAAGTGTGTACTCAAACCTCACGCACTTTGAAGTTTCACATTGGGACAACTCTAAGCCCTTACGAATTTCGCGAGAATGCGCACCGAAGTCCGTGAGTCTGTGAGTCCGGACTTTGGGATTGGGCCAGAGAGAGGTGCTAACATTAAATAAAACAAAGTGGTGGAGCGAGCTAGAGAAAGAACAGAGAGAGAGGGAGAGTGAGTTCTTACCTGCTAACAGATTTCAACTCATCTCTGGCCACATGCACGGTTGTGTCCCTAAGAGGAAATACAGTCATTGTTAGCTTTTCAGTTCACATTAATAAAAAAAAAATAAAACACACTAAAACAATCACATTTAACATCAGAGCCTAATCGATTACTTGGAGCAGATATAAACCCCAGGCCAACATTAGCTGATTAGGTAAATGTTGGCTGATGGAAGCAGAACCAAAACAATGTTCCATAATGTTATCAGACATTAATAACAGTAAAAACAGTAATAAAAACAGCAATTTCAGGCTACAGCTAAACTGCTCTTTAATGTTTTATGTAAAGCACTTTGAATTACCATGTTGTTAAAATGTGCTTTACAAATAAGGCATGCTTGTCTTACTACATTTTCATTTTTAAGCTGCTTTTTAAGACAAATATGATTTCTGTCCACAACAGTTTCAACTCCAGTAGCAGAACTAATCTCCATCCATATCAACATGTCTGACAACACATTACACTTAATCTCGATAATTTTACACAGGCTCGGGCCAGGGTTGCGCGGTAAATGAACAGTCAGGTGATGCGTTTCGATTCAGGACCACATATGGAAGTGGTCTAAATCTTATTGGAGTGTTCACACTACTTCTGAAGATGTAGATTTGGGCCACTTTTGCCTGTAGTCTGAACATAATTAATTACATAAACTTTTGCAATATATCACTTTAACCATCTCTGTGTTCTCTGTGCTTTTGTGTTTAATATTTGTGTACCTATGGAGAGGAACAAGGAACAAGTCCATAACAAGAGGCTTGTGGTTCGGTGGGTTCCTGATATTTTCATGAAACATGTGATCAGACAGTCCTCTGAGCTGGTGTAGTGCAGCGATATCCGGGCTGAGCTCCTTCCACTCTTCATCTCTCACCTCTGGGGAGCAAACAAAACAAAATACAAGTATTCAAACCTGTAAAAAAATCACTTCTGTCTTCGGTCTGTGTCTCCGTCATGAACGCTCTACTCTCGCATAGCCAGCTCTGTCTCCACGGCGCTGTGGAGGAAGGTCTGGCTACACCACAGATGCATTCTGGGATAGGAGAAGAAAGCGCTCTGGGTTGTTGACATTTTCAGTGTGTAGCTTGTTGGCTCAAAGTTTGTTGTTGTTTCCCGAAGAGAAGGGACAGTTTGAGAACGGAAACACAGAGAGATTTCAGGTTTTTCTGGAAAAGTACTTCCGTTGATCTAGAAGTTCTCAAACGTTTCACTCAAAGGTTCACATCTGATTTTTATTCCAGCTCAGAGATCCAGATCGATTGGCAATAACAAAATAACATTTATTCAACTCACTTTTAACCTTCGAGCAACATATATATTCAGGTTGATTCGATTTAGGTTTATTACAGTTACAGTAGTTAAGGTAACATTTGAATGTGATCAGATCAGACTGTAGTGGTACTGGGCAGCTTCCAGGTATGAATGTGATCAGATCAGACTGTGGTGGTACTGGGCAGCTTCCAGGTATGAATGTGGAAATGTGTGAATGTGACAGGTCGTTGTTGCAAATGAGAAATTGTTTTCAATTGACTTACCTGGATAAATAAAGGTTAAATAAAAAAATATTCATTTTCTCCTACTTGCCTATTGTATTAGTTTTTTTTTTTTGTTTTAGTTTTACTTCTCTATTTTTATAGCTTTAGTTACTTTGCATATTCATATTAATTATACAAAATAGTATGAATAATCTATGATGTATTAAAGTGATTAAAGAGGAGACTTTATTGATCCGGTGGTGAAATTCACAAGCTACCTGCCAAGTCAAACTTCTGTTGTTATTTTGGTGTAAGTAACTCAAAAGTAATGCAAAAGTAGTGTAAAACATAAACATTCAGACACAGTAATATTGGAATATAACTAATTACTCTCAAATGACAGTAACTAGTAATCTATAATGTATTACATTTTGGAAGTAACTTGCCCAACACTGGTAGTTAAGGAATGCCTACCACAAGTAAAGCATTGGCATCATGGGCGATTTTAGACCTTTGTCTAAATTTCATCTCAGCCCACCTAAAAATTATATTTATTTTTAAATGAGTTTTAGTGCTTCAAGTGAGACTTTGCATCTTGTCTGATAGTTGAGGACAAACAAATACAGGTTCAAAGGGCTTGAAACAGGTTTAATATCCTGTGTGTCTGTCGCCAATGCTATGCACCTGTAACTCAGTCAAGGAAAGGGTCAACAGAAACATAGTGTCCAATCTCTCTACATACTACTCTCTACTGTTGTCTCTCTACATACTACTCTCTACTGCTGTCTCTCTACATACTACTCTCTAGATACTACTCTCTACTGTTGTCTCTCTACATACTACTCTCTACTGTTGTCTCTCTACATACTACTCTCTACTGTTGTCTCTCTACATACTACTCTCTACTGCTGTCTCTCTACATACTACTCTCTACTGCTGTCTCTCTACATACTACTCTCTACATACTACTCTCTACTGTTGTCTCTCTACATACTACTCTCTACTGTTGTCTCTCTACATACTACTCTCTACTGTTGTCTCTCTACATACTACTCTCTACTGCTGTCTCTCTACATACTACTCTCTACTGTTGTCTCTCTACATACTACTCTCTACTGCTGTCTCTCTACATACTACTCTCTACTGTTGTCTCTCTACATACTACTCTCTACTGCTGTCTCTCTACATACTACTCTCTACTGTTGTCTCTCTACATACTACTCTCTACTGCTGTCTCTCTACATACTACTCTCTACATACTACTCTCTACTGTTGTCTCTCTACATACTACTCTCTACTGCTGTCTCTCTACATACTACTCTCTACATACTACTCTCTACTGTTGTCTCTCTACATACTACTCTCTACTGCTGTCTCTCTACATACTACTCTCTACTGCTGTCTCTCTACATACTACTCTCTACATACTACTCTCTACTGTTGTCTCTCTACATACTACTCTCTACTGTTGTCTCTCTACATACTACTCTCTACTGCTGTCTCTCTACATACTACTCTCTACTGCTGTCTCTCTACATACTACTCTCTACTGTTGTCTCTCTACATACTACTCTCTACTGCTGTCTCTCTACATACTACTCTCTACTGTTGTCTCTCTACATACTACTCTCTACTGCTGTCTCTCTACATACTACTCTCTACTGTTGTCTCTCTACATACTACTCTCTACTGTTGTCTCTCTACATACTACTCTCTACTGTTGTCTCTCTACATACTACTCTCTACTGCTGTCTCTCTACATACTACTCTCTACTGTTGTCTCTCTACATACTACTCTCTACTGCTGTCTCTCTACATACTACTCTCTACTGTTGTCTCTCTACATACTACTCTCTACTGCTGTCTCTCTACATACTACTCTCTACTGTTGTCTTTCTACATACTACTCTCTACTGTTGTCTCTCTACATACTACTCTCTACTGCTGTCTCTCTACATACTACTCTCTACTGTTGTCTCTCTACATACTACTCTCTACTGTTGTCTCTCTACATACTACTCTCTACTGTTGTCTTTCTACATACTACTCTCTACTGTTGTCTCTCTACATACTACTCTCTACTGCTGTCTCTCTACATACTACTCTCTACTGTTGTCTCTCTACATACTACTCTCTACTGCTGTCTCTCTACATACTACTCTCTACTGTTGTCTCTCTACATACTACTCTCTACTGCTGTCTTTCTACATACTACTCTCTACTGCTGTCTCTCTACATACTACTCTCTACTGCTGTCTCTCTACATACTACTCTCTACTGCTGTCTCTCTACATACTACTCTCTACTGCTGTCTCTCTACATACTACTCTCTACTGCTGTCTTTCTACATACTACTCTCTACTGCTGTCTCTCTACATACTACTCTCTACTGCTGTCTTTCTACATACTACTCTCTACTGCTGTCTCTCTACATACTACTCTCTACTGCTGTCTTTCTACATACTACTCTCTACTGCTGTCTCTCTACATACTACTCTCTACTGCTGTCTTTCTACATACTACTCTCTACTGTTGTTTCTCTACATACTACTCTCTACTGCTGTCTTTCTACATACTACTCTCTACCGTTCTCTCTCTCGGATACTGAGAAATACAGAGAGAGTTGTGTGGAGCTGATTAATTAATTAGCTTTGTAGCAATGCATTTGGCAATGGCTTGAATGTAACAGGCGTTCATTAATATCAAAAAGTTAAAGCTTAAACTTGAAGTTGTTAAAAAGTAAAATATTTCTCACCGAATAGTTCAGTGAGGCTGAGGAGGCTGAAGAGGATCAGGAGCCTACAACTCTTCTTCCAATCTGCCATAGTTCTGTGAAATATCACACACACAGAGCGACAAAAACAGGAATAAACATCAGGGATATAGCAATGCATCATGAATGAAGATTAGAGATGAAAAGTAAATATAGATACAGTTTTTTAAACGTCCGAGGGCGTAATCTACTTTAGATTTCACTTGTTTGTCTTTTATATACGCTAAAAGTCCTGATTATTTACATGGAGTCTGGTGTAGTTTGGTGATGGTGATTTCGGGGCTGTTTCATGTTAAACTATAAGGATCTTACTCTTTAACTAAAAGGTCTATCTCTGTAGGGATCCTTTCCATAATGTTGCCAGACACTTAGAATAATAATCTGAGCCTGTAATATTACACATTTTACAATCTCAGTGAGTTACGACACATTTTAAAGTAACATTTAGTGGTGTTTTGTTTGTTTAAGAATTCCCCAACACCGCAAAACATTTCTTCACAGGAAAAAAAGCCATGAGTATTATTTCCTGTTTGCAAGATGGACATTATTTTCAGGAGTTATTACGCTGTGTTGAAGCAAGGTGTCTCGTCACTGTTCCCCTGGTCAGAGCCAAAACCAGAGCCACAACATCTGTGTCCCAACAGGTGACGGTATGTCAGCGCGGTCAGCAGTGTTTCCGAGCTGCTGACAGATATAAACATGTCGGGAATTAATATTGAAGCTTGCTACACGTAATATCATTACATTTTATCAGCCGTGGAAAGTAACTATGCCATATTTCAATACAACTGTAAGGTACTTTTAATTTAAAAGTATTTTCATTTTCTCCTACTTGCCTATTTTATATTTTACTTCTCTATTTCTTTACCTTTAGTTACTTTGCATATTCATATATACAAAATATTATGAATAATCTATGATGTATTAAAGTGGATAAAGAGGAGTCTTTATTGATCCGGTGGTGAAATTCACAAGCTACCTGCCAAGTCAAAGTTTTGCTGTTATTTTGGTGAAAGTAATTTAAAAGTAATGCAGAAGTAGTGTAAAGCATTACAATTCAGAGACAGTAATATTGTAATATAACTAATTACTCTCAAATGACAGTAACTAGTAATCTTTAATGTATTACATTTGGGAAGTAACTTGCCCAACACTGGTTGGCAGAGTATTTACACTTGTATGTGAAACACATAAAAACAATCCATCTCTCTAACAGCTTACCTTCTCCTGGTTGAAGCGCAGACAGAGAAGCACTGACTGGACAAAGAGAGATGTTCCTTTTTGTAAGATAAATCAGAGAAACTGCACTTTGGCTTTGTTTATTCTCTGTCTCAAACTCTTATTTGCTTATCCCCTGCATTCGTTCTGTGTAATCATGTTTTACCGTAACTCACGTCAAGCTGAGGCTGCAACAACAAATAAACACACAAGGAAAGAGCCAAGCTGCAATTTAACCCTAGAGGACAAATGTTCAGCGATAAAGTTTTCATCCACTAAAAAGTTCTGTTTTTACGGCTGACAGACTCAGATTATTATTCTAAGGGTCTGACAACACTATGGAAAGGATCCCTACACATATAGATTGTTTTGTTAAAGAGTAAGATCCTTTTAGTTTAACATGTAACTCCATGTAAATAATCAGTACTACAATCAACTTTCTGTCTGTCTGTCTTTCCTTCTTTCTTTCCTTCTTTCTGTACATCTCTATTTCCGTCTCTCTTCTTTCTCTCCAAACAGTTGTGTGTTTAATGGTCTAATCATCTCAGCTCGACTTGTAGGCCGTTATATTGTTGGCTAGTGTCATTTAGAATAAAACATCAGATTTTATAAACAACATGTGTTTTGTGTGCAGAATTATTAATGTGTAAAGTAACTACAGCTGTGCTATTCCACAGACCAGCATTTACCCCTTTTGTTATTTCTGGATTTTTAATTTTTTCTGCTAGATGGGGTCCCACATTTACAAAAAAATTGTTAAAACCACTAACCACATCTTCCATGTTTTCTATTTTCTTGTCATTATCAATATAAAACTGTGGGTAACTTGTTTTCCCATTTTTAGTTCCATTTCCAATGATACTATTTAGAATATTCCATAAACCTTTCATGTTATTTTTATTATCATCTAATATTTTATTACAGTATTCTTTCTTACATATCCTCATAATATTAGTTAATTTATTTCTATACTTTTTATATTTATTTTCTGCTTCTGGGGTACGATGCTTCATATGTTTTCTATAAAGTGTATTATTCTTTTTGCAGGCATTTAATAAACCCTTAGTGATGGTTTTCTTTGTCTGTCACTGTATTGTTTTACAGGACAATTTTTGTTATACAGTGATGTAAAATCTTTTAGAAATCCATTGTATGCTTTATCAATATCATTTTCCTCATATAATATTTTCCAGTTTTTTTCAGTAACTCTTCCTTAAAAGCATTTCTGTTTTCCACAGTTCTTACTCTTTTGTATTTGAGATGACTAATGTCCATGGGTTTCCTATAATTACAGTGATAGACAATGAAAACAGGTAAATGATCACTAATGTCATTATATAATAGCCTGTTGTCTACATTAGCTTTCCATAATGGTCGTGAATATATTGTCTATTAACCCTTGTGTTTTTTTCTATACGATAACCCTTTTTTTCCACATTTTTTTGTCCATTTATTTTTCAAATGCTAGAAAATTTAATCAAACACCCAAATTCAATGAAAGTAGTGAGCTGATGATTTATGTAACTTGCGCAAACCGTTGTATGGAACTATCCACGTTATTATTCTTGAAAATTTGGTTGAAAGAAACTCAAATTTCAGATATAGAAACTTTTTGAAAATGGGTCAAATTTGACCTGAGGAAAACAAGAATGAAGTGAAGAGAAAGTGGTAAATTTGAATAGATGTTTATTGCCATTTGCACAGGTACAGGGTGATACAGGGTCATACAAGTATGAGAGTCAGCTCTACAAAAATATAAGAAGAAATACAATAAAAAATAATATAAATATATATAAAGTAGAACAATATTAAAGTATGGAACCCCTAAAGGGATGTGGAGAATTCTTTTCTCCAATTCCAAACCTATTTATTCTCTTATACTCAGAACATTATGCTATTATTTTAGAACATTTTACACACCATAGAAAATAAAAAATAAAATGTTGAAAACGGGTCAAATTTGACCCAAGGACAACACAAGTGTTAAGGGCTCTTTAATGTTTTATGTACAGTGTTTTGAATTGACCAACCCTTATTGCACCTGAGGTTTTTATACATTATGTTATTGCACAATTAGAGGATTAAATGTAGTTGATGCTCCTGCTAAAAATTTTAAATGTCCAAAACGTCCAGCTGTTGGCTGATGAAAGAAAGAATGTGATGGGAGTGTGCAGGTGTTTGGGGATCCTCTGAGCAGATTTCCATCTCGCAGGTTTTATATCTTGTCAGACGCTTTTCAACTGATAGCCTTCAGTGGTATCAGAGTCCAAGAAGTCACGACGGCCCTGCACAGCGACAGCTCCATAAATGATGGCTGATAAAGCTTTATCACAAAGAGGGGAAAGTTATTCTATTATCTGAAGGTCAGATCACCAAGATCTCGGAGAAGAACTGATTTAGAAAATGTGTTTTTAAAACTCTATGTAACACTGGGCGAGGGCCTGTAAAAGCAGAATGATTCAGCAGGTAGTTATCACCAATTATTACCTATATTTAACATTCTGTGTCTGTATTTTATATATATATATATGTATATATATATATATATATATATATATATATATATATATATATATATATATATATATATATATAACATTTTTTCTTGCAATTTTTTATGCAATCGTGTACATGTAATTATATACAGTACAGGCCAAAAGTTTGGACACACCTTCTCATTCAATGCGTTTCCTTTTTATTTTCATGACTATTTACATTGTAGATTCTCACTGAAGGCATCAAAACTATGAATGAACACATATGGAATTATGTACTTAACAAAAAAGTGTGAAATAACTGAAAACATGTCTTATATTTTAGATTCTTCAAAGTAGCCACCCTTTGCTTTTTTATTAATAAGGGAAAAAATTCCACTAATTAACCCTGACAAAGCACACCTGTGAAGGTAAAACCATTTCAGGTGACTACCTCATGAAGCTCATTGAGAGAACACCAAGGGTTTGTAGAGTTATCAAAAAAAGCAAAGGGTGGCTACTTTGAAGAATCTAAAATATAAGACATGTTTTCAGTTATTTCACACTTTTTTGTAGTTCAAAAAAACTGTAAAGAGATTACATTAGAGGAACACAAATCAGCGTTAAAAACAGGGAAAACACCGGGGTTGGATGGAATTCCATCGGAACTCTTACTACAGTTCATTTTACAAACTTTAACCTTGGCCATTGAGAGGGGCACCTTTCATCAACAAACCAACACTGCACTAATTTCGGTCATATACAAAAAGGGCAAAGATCCTACGGAGTTAAAATTACATGCCCATCAGCCTCAATGGGACTGATATTAAGATTTATTCCAAAGTCTTGGCACTACGCCTAGAACGCTTCATCGAAAAGCTAGTCCACCCCGACCAATCAGGGTTTATATCAAAGCGTCAAGCTGCAGACAATACACGCAGATTACTCCATGTAATAGAAGAAGCCAAAAACCTACCAACAACGGCAGCAGTTTTATCACTGGACGCGGAAAAGGCTTTTGACCGCCTAGAATGGAACTACCTGTGGCAAGTAATGGAGAGGCTTGGTTTGGGAGCCAAATTCATTGACATGGTACGTTCTTTATATGCAAATCCCACGGCCATAGTCTCAACCAATGGCCTGCATTCACAGCCATTCCCCATCGCGCAGGGCTCAAGACAGGGATGCCCGCTATCTCCCATGCTGTTTGCGATCCGTCTTGAACCGTTAGCAGAGGCCATAAGGCAAAATAAAATATGTAATGTCCAGATTAAATCCAATAACAACTCAATATCGTTATTTGCAGATTATATTTTACTGTACATATCTGACCTTGAGGAACCTGTTCCAAAAATCCTTAAGATCTTTAACGAATTTGGCTTAATCTCTGGCTATAAAATCATTTGGAATAAATCTAATCTGCTCCTGTTGAACAACAAACTGGTGACATCAGCTATTAGTGATACAATACCAACCCAAAGCTAAATTACATCCACTTCAACATATGTCATAGGACATATTGGACACCACAGAAGAGATACGTCTCCAAAGGCATTCCTACTCCCTATTGCATGTTTTGTCAACCTTAACAAACTGGAACTTTCCTGCACATGGTCTGTGGGAGTGTGAACAGGTGCATGAGTTTTGGAATAAAACAAAATCAATAATATCTGATGTGATAGGATGTCGAATTCCTACTGACTCAATTGTTTTGTTACTTAATGACGACTCTAAATTACACCTGCTTGGGGGACAGAAGAAAGTTTGGCTAGCCGGCTCAACCGCAACCAATAAAATGATATTTCAGCGCTGGCTCCCATTCCCCCTCCTCCACTCGTTTTGTATAAAACAGTGGTTGGTGTATTTTCTGGACATAGTTATGCTTGAGCTCTCTACAGCAAGGATTAACAAAGCCAAGTCATCTACTATAGACCTATGGAAAGGTGCAGCAGCACAAGTATCGGTCCTAATGACCTCAGCATCACAGGAAGTAGAGGAGCGTGACTAGGCAAGGTGGGATCTCTGTTTTTGTTTGTTTGTTTGTTTGTTTTTTCTTTCTTTCTTTTCCTTGAGACCGTGGGGGGTGGGAGAGGGGGTTGTACTTGTTCAAGTGTGTTTGTCTGTTCTGTTGTTGTTTGAAAATGAAAAACTAAATAAGAAATTGATCTTAAAAAAAAACTGTAAAGAGAATCTGTGGGTTGACAAAAGTAATAAAAAGTCATAGTAGAGTATGTCGAAAAAGTAATAAAAAGTCATAGTATAATATGTTGAAAAATTTATAAAAAGTTATAGTATAGTATGTCGAAAAATTTAGAAAAAGTCATAGTATAGTATGTTGAAAAAAGTTAAAAAGTCATAGTATAGTATGTCAAAAAATGTCATAAAAAGTCATAGTATAGTATGTTGAAAAAGTGATAAAAAGTCATAGTATAGTATGTTGAAAAATTTATAAAAAGTCATAGTATAGTATGTTGAAAAAAGTTGAAAAAGTCATAGTATAGTATGTTGAAAAAAGTTAAAAAGTCATAGTATAGTATGTTGAAAAAGTTAAAAAAGTCATAGTATAGTATGTTGAAAAAGTTAAAAAGTCATAGTATAGTATGTTGAAAAAGTTAAAAAAGTCATAGTATAGTATGTTGAAAAAAGTTAAAAAGTCATAGTATAGTATGTTGAAAAAGTTAAAAAGTCATAGTATAGTATGTTGAAAAAGTTAAAAAGTCATAGTATAGTATGTTGAAAAAAGTTAAAAAGTCATAGTATAGTATGTCGAAAAATGTCATAAAAAGTATCACCAAATGAACGGGCATCCCTATTTAAATTGAAAATGACACCTTTAATAAAAAAACTGATACAATATTTTTATGTTTTCACAAACGTTCCACTTTGATTCCTCTCTATATTCTGAACTAGAGTGCGGATCGGGCCGCATTTTTCTGTCCGAGCAGTAACCGAACCCGGCCGAGCTTGACTGGCATTAAGATATTTCTGTCCGAGCCGGCTAGAGCCCGACACAATTAAAATCTAATTTTTTTCTCATACTATTGACACATGTACGTTTATTTGTGTGGAAAGGTTTTATTAAGCAACTGTAGGAAGGCATTCAGAAATGTCAACAGATGAGGGGCAACAAGTGCACATTAACACAGGCGAGTGTGTGTGTGTGTGTGTGTGTGTGTGTGTGTGTGTGTGTGTCTGTCTGTCTGGCTCTGTGTGTGTGTGTGTGTGTGTGTGTGTGTGTGTGTGTGTGTGTCTGTCTGTCTGTCTCTGTGTATGTGTGTGTGTGTGTGTGTGTGTGTGTGTGTGTGTGTGTGTGTGTGTGTGTGTGTAATTCCTCTCTATAGTCTGAAGCTTTTCACACAGGGCTAAATGTAATGTAGAGTTATGTTCAGATATCATTCACAACCTGATTTATACAACATTTGATTTATAAAAACATGTAAATATGGTTTGTTGACAATATTTTCTGTTTTATGGAGTAATAAAAACAGATATCGTGGTCCCGTCTGTAAAAACCTTTGACTCTAATATGTCAACAAAATGAAACAAGCATTTTGACCCTAACTTTATCCAATGTTCACACTTCTGTCGGTTTGCTGACCAAGTTACAAAACTCTGCGTGTTGTCGTGACTTATCTTTGAACAAAGACTGAGCGTATCTGCCCTGTGTCTTCTTGTCTTTTGTCACCATCTCAGTTTATCTCAGATAGAAATGATGGTGCACCTTCGACCTGAAAGCTGTGAGGCACCTGTGGCATGATCAGGGAGCCCTGGCCTTGACACATGACATACTGTGATTACAAAGATGATCTGATATTGCAGGATGTAATCCAGTAAGGGATGTTGGCTTCAGGCTGGCATGACACCTTTATACAAAAAGTGATTCCAAGAACATTTTGTTGGAAAGAAACGCATCAGGGACGCAAGCAGTTCTAATGAAGTATTCGTACATATCGGTGTGAAAAGTAAAGCACTGTAATTGGTTTGTATTCCACGTATTTATTACTGTCAGCAGCACATTGACTGCTGCTGTATAAGAGCGTGGAGCAGAGTTCATGTCCTGAAGAAGTTAAAGCGTAACTCAAAATGCAACCTAGGGTCTTTTTGTGAATGTACCCGAGTCAAACTTTCGTTTAAAAGCACATTTAGGACGGAAGCGCCAGTTTTAAGATTTACTGTGTTCTCGTTTTTCGGTCAAATGGCCTTTTGAATAGGAGAGCTAGGGGCACTTTTATGCTAGCCTCAAAATCAGTATTTTTAAAATACTAAGAAGGCTCGACACAACATGAAACTTTGCTCCAAGTATCACCAGGGGCTCTACAACTTAACAAAAGCATTGACAACATTGTTTGTGTACCTAGAGTTTACTAAAAAGAAAGGTTTTGAACAACTCACTAGCTGTTGTTGTTTCCGGCTGCAGCCATTTTGTCAGTCAAAAACAGTCGATTTCTGAATGCAACATAACAGGGAGGAGATGGAAAGCTCCTAAAGCTTAGTTCCATATAAATGCACGGATATTTCTTGTTTTGTCGTTATTGAAAAACAATATTGACCTCTTAGTTGAAAAAGGAGCCTCGTATGAGAATGACATTTCCTCCTATGGAGTCCGTTCATTTGCATTCGGATATCGACTCGTTTTGACTGCCGAGGTGGAAGCGGCCGGAAACAACAACAACTACGGCTAACCTTTCTTTTTAGTAAACTCTGTGAACACAAACAATGTTGTCAACGCTGTCGTTAAGGTGTAGAGCCCCTGGTGATACTTGGAGAAAACTTTAATGTTTTGTCGAGCCTTCTTAGTATTTTAAAAATAACTATTTTGGGGCTAGCATAAAAGTGCCCCTAGCTGCTTTTAAACGAAGGTTTGACTCGGGTACATTCACAAAAAGACCCAAGGTTGCATTTTGGCGAGAATTATGCTTTTAGGAGAAAACACAAGACTTTCACCCAGGAAACAGGTGTTTATGTCCTGGAAGAAGTTAAGGAGAAAACACAAGACTTTCACCCAGGAAACAGGTGTTCATGTCCTGAAGAAGATAAGGAGAAAACACAAGACTTTCACCCAGGAAACAGGTGTTCATGTCCTGAAGAAGTTAAGGAGAAAACACAAGACTTTCACCCAGGAAACATGTGTTCATGTCCTGGAAGAAGTTAAGGAGAAAACACAAGACTTTAACCCAGGAAACAGGTGTTCATGTCCTGAAGAAGTTAAGGAGAAAACACAAGACTTTCACCCAGGAAACAGGTGTTCATGTCCTGAAGAAGTTAAGGAGAAAACACAAAACCTTCACCCAGGAAACAGATGTTCATGTCCTGAAGAAGTTAAGGAGAAAACACAAGACTTTCACCCAGGAAACAGGTGTTCATGTCCTGAAGAAGTTAAGGAGAAAACACAAGACTTTCACCCAGGAAACTGGTGATCATGTCCTGAAGAAGTTAAGGAGAAAACACAAGACTTTCACCCAGGAAACAGGTGATCATCGCACACATGCGGCAACGATAAGAACACCTGTTTCCTGGATGAAAGTCTTGTGTCTTAGTAGACAAACATCCCCCCTGACCTCCTCCCTGAGATCCTCACGCTCTTATACAGCAGCAGTCAATGTGCTGTTGACATTAATAAATACGTGGAATACAAACATCTTACAGAGCTTTACTTTTCACAGATAAATGTACAAATGTTTCATGAGAACAGGCTGAAATCAGAAAGCCTAGACACAGCAGTGTCTCTTAGATGGCGGTCTAAAGGTCACGGTCACAAACGCCATGTTCAGTGAAAGCATTGATCCCATTCAGGTCGATCAATGTGTCTGTTTGTGTCCTTAATAAAAGCACCAAAAGTTGCAAAGGGTCAATAAATGATATGATCAGAGTTACATAGAAGGGAAGAACTGGGTGCGGTTGTTTCTAGCAGATCCTTCCTGTAGTTTCTTCTGTAGGCTCTCCCCTCAGCAATGCCAATCGAAATCTGCCCACACGTTAATGATCAGACTGAGGAATTGTCCTTGCGTGGCTGTGATTGGCCCGCTGCAGCATCACACCAGATAAGAACAGCGTGACACTACAGGAGACCCTGGACCCGTCATGACGTTCCTCCCTTTTCTCAATCCCAACACTGTCAGACAGCAAACAGGAGAGGCTGTCTGCCTTTACTGTCTCTTATGTATATCTTCCAACAGGACAGCAGTGATTTATATTAATATTAATCTACACTCCTACATTACAAACTGTGCCTGAGGACTCTTCAGTGGCTGAAACACTCTCAGGAATCATGGTCCGTGTCGCAGCGCTGATCACTTTTCTGACTTGTGTGGTAAGTTTGTTCCGCTCATTTTTTCTGCTTCTTGCTTCTTCTTTTTTTACTTCTTTTTTTTATATGTACATAGGCTATACAGAGCCAGAACAAGGCAAGGCAAGGCAACTTTATTTATATAGCACATTTCAGCCTTAATTTGAAAGAGCTGAGAGTCGCGGCTGACCTGCAGCTTTCTGGGAGTTTGTTCCAGATATGTGGAGCATCAAAACTGAACGCTGTTTCACCCAGTGTAGTTCTGACTCTGGGGACAGAAAGCAGGCCTGTCCCAGATGACCTGAGAGGTCTGGGTGCGTCATAGTGGAATAACAAATCAGAGATATAATTTGGCCCTAAGCCATTTAAGGGATTTATAAACCAGCAGAAGTATTTTGAAGTCTATTCTTTGAGGCACAGGAAGCCAGTGTAACACCTGACCGAAACTGTTTATTTAGCTCAAGGCTGCCCAATTTGAGGCCAAGTTTGGCCTGTGCTCTCTTTGTTTTGGCCTGCCATGGATTTTACATGCTTAGTCTCCTCTTATTGTAAAAGTAATGACTACAAAATATACATTTTGTGCAGTTAAAAAGTATGTAATCTGAGTTTAATGGGAATGTAAAGCACAGTGCTGGTAAACATCCCATTTAAATTACATATGTATTTATCTACGGAGAATGGCAAGAATTACGGTATTCTTCAACATCAGGCCCATGGCCTTCCATCCAGATATATTTTGGCCCTTCATATGAAAGAATTTGGACAACTCTGATCTAGCTGCCACGTTGGTGGGTAGCCAATGACAACTGAGTTATTCTTTAGTTTTTTTTTAGGGTTATTCTTTTGGCATTTTAGGCCTTTATTCGATAGGACAGCTTAGACATGAAGGGCGAGAGAGAGAGGGGGGAATGACATGCAGCAAAGGGCCACAGATTGGAATTGAACCTGCAGCCGCTGTTGCGAGGACTGAGCCTCTGTACACAGGGCACACACTCTCCCAGGTGAGCTACCCAGGCGCCACAACTGAGTGTATTCTATAGTTGTTTTTTTGCTGCTGTTGTATCCGTTTCTTTGGATTTGAGCTAAAAAATGTGGCGGCACATTACCGGGGTAAAGAAGCTGATACACAAACAGATAGATAGATGAAAATCTATATGTTCTAAAAGTCATTAATTAGTTTGATTTCGTTAATAACTTGACAGCAATTAACCTCCTGTTGTCCTCGGGTCAAATTTGACCCGTTTTCAATGGGTTTTTTTCATATCTGAAAGGAAGTCGAAATAAGGGTCAAAAACATTGGAAAAAGTTTTGAAAAAGTGAAAAAATACCACCATAAACTTCGACAAAACGTGAAAAAAGGGACAAAGACATTGGAAAAAACGACTATATGGACCAAAAACATTAAAAAAAACATCAATAAAAAATGTAGTAGTTAGCTAAGTGGGTAGAGCAGGCGCACATATACTTGGAGGTTTATGCTTCGACGCAGAGGTCCAGCGTTCGAATCTGACCTGTGATGATTTCCTGCATGTCTTCCCCTCTCTCTCTCTCTCTCCCCTTTCTCACCTAGCTGTCCTGTCAAATAAAGGCGGAAAAGCCCAAAAAATTTAAAAAAAATAAATTAAAAAAACTTTGTAAAGAGCAACAAAAACGTTGATATAAGGAAAGAATGTTTTTCATGGTCAATGGTCGACAACAAGAGGGTTAAGATACATGAAGAGAAGCGATAAAAAGCTGCTCATAATACACTTTGAAATGATAATTAAACATGTTCTGTTCAGTGTTGAACAAACCTAATACAACATGCTCAACCCTCATGTCGTCCTCGGGGTCAAATTTGACCCGTTTTCAAAAAAACATTTATATCAGAAATATGGGAAGTTGAAATACGCGCTGAAAAGGTTGAAAAAAGTGACAAAACGTTTCTTTTGGAATTTTGGAAAAAGCCACAAACTCAACAATATAAACTTCATAAATACCAGAAGAAAACGCCCAAAATGTTGAAAAAAAGCAGACAAAACTTCACCAAAAACCTAAAAAGAAATTAGATCAGAAATATGTGAAGTCGAAATAAGGCCCGAAAATGTAGAAAAAAAGTGACAAAACGTTGGAAAAAACCACAAACACAACAATAAAAAACATAAACATAAACACCAGAAGAAAACGCCCAAAATGTTGAAAAAAGACAAAGACCTAAAAAACCTAAAAAAAATTACAAACAAAAAAACAGGAGGGTTAAGATAGATGCAGAGAAGTGATAAAAAGCTGCTCATGATACACTTTGAAATAAAACATGTTCTGTTCAGTGTTGAACAAACCTAATATAACATACTCACAACTTTTCTTTGAGATTTTCAAACGTTTCTTTTTAAAATGTTTTTTTTCAACGTTTTTTTGGACGTATTTCTTTGCTTTTGTTGTCCATTTTCTTGTTATTATATTATTATTTTGTTGTCTTTTTTTGACATTTCAATTTTATGTTTTATTCATATCTGAAAGGAAGTCGAAATAAGGGTCAAAAATATTAGAAAAAGTGCCAAAAACGTTGAAAAAGTAAAAAATTTAGGGGGAAAAATTATCAAAAATGTCTTTTTGACGTTTTAATTTGATGTTTTATTCAGATTTTAAGGCGTTTTTCTGAAACTTTATTTGATTGTTTTCTATGTTGTTTTTGTTGTTTCTTTTTCGTTTTTCTAACTTAACTGTTTTATATTTTGTTCACATTTATTTGACGCTTTTGGTAACTTTTCAGGGTTTTTTTTCCTGCACATTTTTGTCATTAAAGGCATTTTTCTGAGACTTTATTCCACATTTTATCCTGATTTTTTTGCAGTTTTTTTTCCAGATTTTGTCACTTTTTCCGACTTTTGTCTTTGTTCTTTCTGACGTTTTTGTCATTTCTTTGTCATTGTCTTTCATTTTCTACCTTTCTTCACTCATGTGGACTGCTGGTGCCCCCTAGCATTTGCCTATTCTGCCTATTCTGCCGGGTACTACTGGATTTGTCTTTACTGGCCTGCAGCATAATGTGATTTCCCCTTCTGTAAATAATGACTCTTGCATCTTCCACACAGCTGCTGTCGGAGGCCCAACATGAGCCGGGCTTCTGCTCTTTCTACGAGGAGTGTGGCTTGAACCCGTCAGCTGGAGGAACACTCATCGACCCCATCGTCCCATGTCTGAACTACAGCCCTGCCCGAGCCCTCGCAGGAGAGCACTACAGGCAACTCAAAAAGGTCTGTAGGTCTGGCGTCCAATACTGAGCAAGAACGCTGTAACCGGCAACCATGAACCGAGCTGCAATTTAACCCTATTGGACAAATGTTTAGCGTCACCCACCAGTAGCGTGTATAGAGCCAGCATATCTCCACCAGACTCCATGTAAATAATCAGGACTTTTAGCGTGTATAGAGCCAGCATATCTCCACCAGACTCCATGTAAATAATCAGGACTTTTAGCGTGTATAGAGCCAGCATATCTCCACCAGACTCTATGTAACTAATCAGGACTTTTAGTGTGTATAGAGCCAGCATATCTCCACATGTAAATGGTTGAATTAAGGGTTTATTTCAACCAAACCAGAGTGGTGATTGTTGGAACAGTGGAAAGATGAACCAAGACAGCTTTTGGTATTAAGTTTTATATTAAGTTTCTGTCCCCTTTGTATGAAGTGTGTTTTACGATGATAAAAGTAATGATTATTTAAAAGATAAGGATCTTACTCTTTAACAAAAAGGCACTTTTAGTGAACACAGACTGACAATATGCACACGCCCTTTAATGTTACATTGCAGCTTGTTCTGTCTCGCTTAATACTGGACCAATCTCAAAAATGATTGTACCCATCAGTCACTTTAACACAAAACATTGGTGAAATACAGGGATGCACCGAATCCAGGATTCGGCTGAATATTGGGCTTTTTGGCGTGGTTGGTTTTCTGCCAAACCGTAGAATTTTTTCCCACCAAACTGAACCCTACGCTTGCACTCGGCGCTCTACGCTGGTCACCATAATGACAGCGCTGTTGATTACGGGAAGGTGTTTACGTAGGTGGAGCGTTCAATGCAGTAGGCTGTGAGAAAGTGGACATGGATCTGGTGAGCAGTAGGCTGTGAGGAAGTGGACATGGATCTGGTGAGCAGTAGGCTGTGAGGAAGTGGACATGGATCTGGTGAGCAGTAGGCTGTGAGAAAGTGGACATGGATCTGGTGAGCAGTAGGCTGTGAGAAAGTGGACATGGATCTGGTGAGCAGTAGGCTGTGAGAAAGTGGACATGGATCTGGTGAGCAGTAGGCTGTGAGAAAGTGGACATAGATCTGGTGAGCAGTAGGCTGTGAAAAAGTGGACATGGATCTGGTGAGCAGAAAAAGTTGTTGTTTGGCAGTACTTTCAGTCAAAAGAAGGCCATTCAAGTCCAGCTACATGTTCAATCTGTTCTATGCTGATTGGTCTGGTGGTAGCAAGGACCCTAAACTATACACAACATGGCCGCTGTTACAACATTTGGTATGAAACATCCGAAAGAATACGAAAAACAGTGGGCCTCCTCTTCTGGGATTATAAATCTAAAAGGCTAATATTTTGGATATTGATTGGATCTTGAGATAAGGTAAACATAGGCCTATGGTAATTGTCAAAATAGTTTTTCCCACTTGTCTTCCTGGCCTAATGTTGCCTATTCTTTTCTTTTTTTTACAGTTAAAATAAAATAAAATGAAAAATACACTGCTGTGGACATTTACTTCATTAATGTGTTTACTGTGTTCATGGACTGAGGATGGGAGGAGGATTCAGCAGGATCTTAACCAGTGGATTCAGCATTTGGCCGAACCCCAAAAATCTGGATTTAGTGCATCCCTAATATAATAGAATACGGGTTGAAAAATACAGAAGTTACGTCTTTAGAAACCATTTAAAGGTCCCATGACATGCTGCTTTTTGGATGCTTTTATATAGACCTTAGTGGTCCCCTAATACTGTATCTGAAGTCTCTTTTATATAGACCTTAGTGGTCCCCTAATACTGTATCTGAAGTCTCTTTTATATAGGCCTTAGTGGTCCCCTAATACTGTATCTGAAGTCTCTTTTATATAGACCTTAGTGGTCCCCTAATACTGTATCTGAAGTCTCTTTTATATAGACCTTAGTGGTCCCCTAATACTGTATCTGAAGTCTCTTTTATATAGACCTTAGTGGTCCCCTAATACTGTATCTGAAGTCTCTTTTATATAGACCTTAATGGTCCCCTAATACTGGATCTACTGCTTTACAGTGGTTACCACTGATGGAGTTGATACCTTAAACGGGACTAAATGAAACCTATTTTAAACATGATGCATTAACTCCTTACATTTATGTGTGCATACGTGTTTACTGGTGTCTAGATCTGTGTTTCGGTACATATATATATTTTAGTATATATGTTAATAATATTAATAATAGTTTACTTTGTTGAGGGATGAGTGTGCAACCTTTGTCGAGTCTTGTGTGTGTGTATGTCTTGTTTGTATGAGTTATATATTATTTATTTTTGCACTTACCATTTTCATAAAGTAAGTTGTTTTTTTATTGTTGTTGTTTTGTTTGTTTGTTTTTTCTTCTGTTTGACTGCAACTGCAAGGTCAGTGTCTATTTCTGTACCTGGACTCGAGGACCCCCTCGAAAACGAGATGGTTCATCTCAAGGGGTTATTCCTCCGCAATAAATAAATGTAAAAAAAAAAGTCTCTTTCCCGAAATTCAGCCTTGGTGCAGAATTACAGCCACTAGAGCCAGTCCCACAATGAGCTTTCCTTAGGCTGTACCATTTCTCTGTCTGTAGCTTTAAATGCTATTGAAGAGGAGAGGGGGGGGCAAGGTGGAGGGTGGGGGTGTGGCCTTGACCAACTGCCACTTTGCTCGTTTGAAAGCCATGATGTCTCTCTCTCTCTCTCTCTCTCTCTCTCTCTCTCTCTCTCTCTCTCTCTCTCTCTCTCTCTCTCTCTCTCATGGGTGGGCCAAATTCTCTGGGCGGGCAAAGCAGAGAAAGGGGAGGTAACCTTGCTCCTTATGACCTCATAAGGAGAAAATTCCAGATCGGCACATCTGAGCTTTCATTTTCTCAAAGGCAGAGCAGGATACCCAGGGCTCGGTTTACACCTATCACCATTTCTAGCCACTGGGGGACCATAGGCAGGCTGGGGGGGGAACTCATATTAATGTTATAAAACCTCAAAAAGTGAAATTTTCATGCCATGGGACCTTTAAAAAGCATTCCTTTGACATTTCTTTGCCTGTTGTTGCTGCAGGTTTGTCCCATTTTGGACCGCGGGGAGGGCAACACGTTCGCCTGCTGCTCCATCCAACAGCTGTCATCCTTGTCAAAGAGTCTGGCCCTGTCCAAGGCGGTGCTGGTCCGCTGCCCGTCCTGCGCCGAGAACTTCGCCCACGTGCACTGCATCAACACCTGCAGCCCCAACCAGAGCCAGACCGTCAAAGTCACCAAAGTCGCCAACATCACGAACCCGCTGACCAACGTGACGAGGGAGGCCGTGGTAGCCTACGAGGCGTTCATGACCGATTCCTTCGCCGACACCGCGTTCCAGTCCTGCAGGAACGTCCGGATCCCCGCCACAGGTGGCTTCGCCATTGCCACCATGTGTGGCCGATACGGCGCCAAGCTGTGCACGCCGCAGCACTGGTACGACTTCCAGGGCGACTCCAGCAACGGCCTGGCACCGCTGGACATCGACTTCCAGCTGGTGAAAGACGGAGACACTCAGGGACTACCACCGGGCGTGATTCCCTACAACGGGCGCGCTCTGAGGTGTAACGAAACCACGCCATCTGGCGGCGAGGTTTGCTCGTGCCAGGACTGCCAGGAGTCGTGTCCGAAGATGCCGCCTCCGCAGATGCCTCCTGGCCCGTTCAGAATTTTAGGAATGGACGGTTTCCTCTTTTTTTCCATAATCTTACTGTGCGTCCTGATGTGTAGCTTCCTTCTCTACCTCGTTGTGTCGTGCTTTGCGAGGTCTCAGAAAAGAAAAGATGAAGAGAAAGGGAAGAGAAAGGGGAAAGGCAAAGACCAGAACAGCAACGATGTGACTCAAAGGATAATCGACCCGTCCGAGGTGACCTGCGCCGAGAGGAACAGCCTGGCGGCTCAAGCTTTCCTGAGTTTAGAGTTTCGCCACTGGGGAACCCTCATGGCCTCGTATCCACTCACGGTTAGTTTCACCCAACGCTTCTTTGAATCAGGAAAAAGTGCATTATCAGAATCAAAATCAGATTTATTGGCCAAGTATACACAGCCACAGGGCAGTGGGAACATTGGGCTGTGGGAACATAGGGCTGTGGGACCATAGGGCTGTGTGAACATAGGGCTGTGGGAACATAGAGCTGTGGGAACATAGGACTGTGGGAACATAGGGCTGTGGGAACATAGGGCTGTGGGAACATAGGGCTGTGGGAACATTGGGCTGTGGGATCATAGGGCTGTGGGAACATTGGGCTGTGGGACCATAGGGCTGTGGGACCATTGGGCTGTGTGAACATGGGACTGTGGGAACATAGGGCTGTGGGAACATAGAGCTGTGGGACCATTGGGCTGTGTGAACATAGGGCTGTGGGGCCATAGGGCTGTGGGAACATAGGGCTGTGGGAACATAGGGCTGTGGGAACATAGAGCTGTGGGACCATTGGGCTGTGTGAACATAGGGCTGTGGGAACATAGAGCTGTGGGAACATAGGACTGTGGGAACATAGAGCTGTGGGACCATTGGGCTGTGTGAACATAGGGCTGTGGGAACATAGAGCTGTGGGACCATAGGTCTGTGGGAACATAGGGCTGTGGGAACATAGAGCTGTGGGACCATTGGGCTGTGTGAACATAGGGCTGTAGGAACATAGAGCTGTGGGAACATAGGACTGTGGGAACATAGAGCTGTGGGACCATTGGGCTGTGTGAACATAGGGCTGTGGGAACATAGAGCTGTGGGAACATAGGGCTGTGGGAACATAGGGCTGTGGGACCATTGGGCTGTGTGAACATAGGGCTGTGGGGCCATAGGGCTGTGGGAACATAGGGCTGTGGGACCATTGGGCTGTGTGAACATAGGGCTGTGGGAACATAGAGCTGTGGGAACATAGGACTGTGGGAACATAGGGCTGTAGGACCATTGAGCTGTGTGAACATAGAGCTGTGGGACCATTGGGCTGTGTGAACATAGGGCTGTGGGAACATAGAGCTGTGGGAACATAGGACTGTGGGAACATAGGGCTGTAGGACCATTGGGCTGTGTGAACATAGGGCTGTGGGGCCATAGGGCTGTGGGAACATTGAGCTGTGGGACCATTGGGCTGTGTGAACATAGAGCTGTGGGACCATAGGGCTGTGTGAACATAGGACTGTGGGAACATAGAGCTGTGGGACCATTGAGCTGTGTGAACATAGAGCTGTGGGACCATTGGGCTGTGTGAACATAGGACTGTGGGAACATAGAGCTGTGGGACCATTGAGCTGTGTGAACATAGAGCTGTGGGACCATTGGGCTGTGTGAACATAGGGCTGTGGGAACATAGAGCTGTGGGAACATAGGACTGTGGGAACATAGGGCTGTAGGACCATTGGGCTGTGTGAACATAGGGCTGTGGGAACACAGGGCTGTGGGAACATAGAGCTGTGGGACCATTGGGCTGTGTGAACATAGAGCTGTGGGACCATTGGGCTGTGTGAACATAGGGCTGTGGGAACATAGAGCTGTGGGAACATAGGACTGTGGGAACATAGAGCTGTGGGACCATTGGGCTGTGTGAACATAGGGCTGTGGGAACATAGAGCTGTGGGACCATAAGTCTGTGGGAACATAGGGCTGTGGGAACATAGAGCTGTGGGACCATTGGGCTGTGTGAACATAGGGCTGTGGGAACATAGAGCTGTGGGAACATAGGACTGTGGGAACATAGGGCTGTGGGAACATAGAGCTGTGGTACCATTGGGCTGTGTGAACATAGGACTGAACCCAAAGTACCAAAAGTAGTATTTATTTACTTTATTGGAGTAAAATCTGGTTACACTACTCTGGGATACACATTTTCTGCCCTTTTTGTCGCTTTAGATCCTTTTTTCAACTTTTTAGTTGCTTTTTGAAGTTTTTGGCTCTTTAGTCACTTTTTCCAGTGTTTTAGTAAATTTTTTGATGCTTTATCAAACATTTTTGTTGCTTTTGTTTATGTTTTTTGTCTCGTTTTAGGACCCTTTTCCCAGCCTTTTTTTGTGATTAACAATTTTTATTTACTTTTCCCGCCATTTTTGTCGCTTACTGACGCTTATTTTTACCATTTAGATGCTGTTTTCAACATTTTAGTCACTTTTTGCCGCTTTACACTGACACAGTTTGTAATATTATTGTTGCTTTTTTGATACTTTGGTCCCTTTTTGAAGTTTTTGGCGCTTTAGTCACTTTTTCCAATGTTTTTTTAAATATCTTTTATGCTTTTATAATAAAATATACTTTATTGTTCCCAAAGGGAAATTTGTTTTGGACTCTGTCCGTTCCGCAGCTTTATAACTTAGCAGCTTTATAATTTAGCAGCTTTTGCCATTGTTTTTGTATCTTTTGTTGGCATTAATGTCATTATTTTATCTCCCAGGTTCTGCTGGTGTCAGCGGTAGTCGTAGCTGTTTTCTCCGCTGGCCTGAAGTCCATCGAACTGACCACTGACCCGGTGGATCTTTGGTCTGCGCCAAACAGCCGCGCTCGCCAGGAGAAAGACTTCCACGACTCGCACTTCGGCCCGTTCTTCAGGACCAATCAGGTGATCCTGACTGCGCCGGGCAGAAAGGGCCACGTTTACGACTCTCTGCTGTTCGGAAAGCAGAACTTCAGCGGGCTCGTATCCAAAGATCTCATCATCGAGCTGCTGGAGCTGCAGACACGAATCCGGGTAAATCAAGTCAATCACTTTCATCTGTTTGTTTTCAGATTTTACATCACGACAAGAAGAATGAACCTAAGAGGCATCTCCTGATCTACTGAGAAAGGATCCAAAACTAAACACTCTCTGGGATATGCATTTCCCTTCCCACAATTTTTATCGCTTTTCCCAATGCTTTAATCTTTTTTTTTTAACTGCATATAAATGCACTGAGTGGCATGAAAATAAAATACTCAAGTAAAGTACAAGTACCTCAACATTTGGATTTAAAGTCTAGTAAAGGAGTAAATGTACTTAGTTACAGTCCACCGCTGGAATAGAGTGATTAATTAGTTGGAAAATTAGTGATAGAAGATTTGCTTCATTGCCGTTTTCTTACTATAGGACATTAAATTCTGGTCTGAGGATCTGAACAGAACAGCGAGTCTGAAGGATGTGTGTTTCGCGCCGCTGAACCCGTCCAACCCCTCCGTTACGGACTGCGCAGTCAACAGCTTGCCGCAGTACTTCCAGAACAGCCTGTACAACATCAACGACAAGAAGAACGTGACACAGCTGGGAGTGACTGCAGAGGTGGACTGGAGGGACCATTTAATCTACTGCCTCAAGTAAGGATCCAAAACTAAACCACATTCTAGAGCAGTGGTTCCCAAGCTTTTTACAATAATGTTCCCCCTTTGACGAGTTGTTTTTAAGCCATGTAGTCCCTAACAAGTTTTTCTATAAAGAGGAAGAATACAGCGATGTCAGCGATAGATTTATTAAACAACAGCCTTGGACCTGGAAAACATTTAAATGATGATTGAAAAAACTTGGAAAAAGACAGTAGAAAGAAGGAAGGAAGGCAAGAATAGGTCTAAAATAGTAATAAAAACTTCGAAAAAAAAAAAAAGTAGAAAGAAGGAAGGCAACACTAGGGTGACAAAAGGGACAAAAAAATTCCAAAAAGCAACAAACTTTGAAAAAAGTTAGAGAGGAGATGATCTAAACATATTCTTTATAAAACCTCCCAGTTAGAGAGGAGATTATCTAACATTCTTTATAAAACCTCCCAGTTAGAGAGGAAATGATCTAACATATTCTTTATAAAACCTCCCAGTTAGAGAGGAAATGATCTAATATATTCTTTATAAAACGTCCCAGTTAGAGAGGAGATGATCTAACATATTCTTTATAAAACCTCCCAGTTAGAGAGGAAATTATCTAACATATTCTTTATAAAACCTCCCAGTTAGAGAGGAGATGATCTAACTTATTCTTCATAAAACTTTCCAGTTAGAGAGGAAATGATCTCAACATATTCTTTATAAAACTTCCCAGTTAGAGAGGAAATGATCTAACATATTCTTTATAAAACCTCCCAGTTAGAGAGGAGATTATCTAACATATTCTTTATAAAACCTCCGAGTTAGAGAGGAAATGATCTAACATATTCTTTATAAAACCTCCCAGTTAGAGAGGAAATTATCTAACATATTCTTTATAAAACCTCCCAGTTAGAGAGGAAATGATCTAACATATTCTTTATAAAACCTCCCAGTTAGAGAGGAAATGATCTAAACATATTCTTTATAAAACCTCCCAGTTAGAGAGGAAATGATCTAATATATTCTTTATAAAACGTCCCAGTTAGAGAGGAGATGATCTAACATATTCTTTATAAAACCTCCCAGTTAGAGAGGAAATGATCTAACATATTCTTTATAAAACCTCCCAGTTAGAGAGGAAATGATCTAACATATTCTTTATAAAACCTCCCAGTTAGAGAGGAAATGATCTAACATATTCTTTATAAAACCTCCCAGTTAGAGAGGAAATGATCTAACATATTCTTTATAAAACCTCCCAGTTAGAGAGGAAATTATCTAACATATTCTTTATAAAACCTCCCAGTTAGAGAGGAAATGATCTAACATATTCTTTATAAAACCTCCCAGTTAGAGAGGAAATGATCTAAACATATTCTTTATAAAACCTCCCAGTTAGAGAGGAAATGATCTAATATATTCTTTATAAAACCTCCCAGTTAGAGAGGAAATGATCTAATATATTCTTTATAAAACCTCCCAGTTAGAGAGGAAATGATCAAAACCTCCCAGTTAGAGAGGAAATGATCAAACATATTCTTTATAAATCTTTATAATCATTCCCTGTAAGAACCAAGCAGTTCTGTCTTGTAGCACCGTCCACAAACTTGATATTTTTGGCGGATAGCTCGCTAGCTCGAAGGTTGTTGTTGTTGTTCCCCGAAAAGTTTGAGAACGGAAACACACTTCCGGCGCATGGCTCAATAAATGTCAGGCTTTATCCTTGCCATGTACTTCCTTTGCACCAGACTAAGTACTGTTTAACATAACCTCCTTTTGTACCATTTGTTCTCTTTAGCTCTCCCCTGTCCTTCAAAGACATCACTGGTTTAGAAATGAGCTGCATGGCTGATTACGGAGCTCCCGTCTTCCCCTTTCTGGCTGTAGGAGGCTACGAGAGTGAGTCACTTCCAGCACCATCTTTTACACATAAAATGCAAAATACCTAAACAATAAACAGGAAAAAGGTTGCCCTCTGAACTTCATACGTCTTGCTTTTTTCCCAGATGATGACTTCACCAATGCCGAGGCTTTCATCCTGACCTTCTCACTCAACAACTTTGCTCGCAACAACCCAAAGTTCAAAGTGGCCATGCAGTGGGAGACAGAGTTTCTTAAAATTGTCCAGGACTATAAGAAGAACCCCGCCGCCAACTTCACCTTTGCGTACATGGCAGAGGTACAGCTAGAAATATGGATTATACATCAGTCACATAACAAGAACATTCACAGTTCTTGCATGTCATCCTTCATATCTTTCATTTCCTCCCTGCTCTCTATCGAGGGAAGGTTCAATTCAATTTTATTTATAGTGTCAAATCATTACAGGAGTTATCTCAAGCAGTTTACAGATAGAGTAGGTCTAGACTACACTCTATAATTTACAGAGACCCAACAAGTGCAAGCATTTGGTGCGACAGCGGCAAGGAAAAACTTCCTTTTAACAGACAGAAACCTCTGAAAGAGGTGGCCATTTGACGCAACCGGTTGGGGAAAGAGAGAGAGAGAGAGAGAGAGAGGGGGGGGTCATTGCTGAAAAGCTGGTCCATTGTATTGGCTCTAATTTACACTTGTCTAGTGGCCACATGTTAATATAAACATGGGAACGAATTGTATCTCCTGGGCATGCAATAGCATTTTGTGGCCTCAATATACATCTGTGATCCTTCTGGGTCTCCATATGTGAGTCCTAGGAAGGTTAAAAAATCAAGGGCAACTGGACTTGGGTAAGGTTGCTCTGAAGACATTTTTTCTCTCATTCGAGAGACTTCTTCAGTTCTGACTGAACGGTAGGGAAACCCAGCTATTTAAACTCTGTGGGGTTGTTGTAAAGATGATCAACAAAGCTTTGTTTGTTGGCGCTCCTGGCTGTTAGCCTGGAAATCCAGACCCAAATCCGAAAGATTAAGGGTCAGGCAATGAGTAATGAAAATAGCCCAACTTGAGGGGCGGCACCAAGCATGCATTTATAAAATCTCACTGCATGCAATTAGATAACACGTGTTTGCATTGGACCATAGTCCCCATGGTTATTTTGTTATGTAAATGTGCGTGTCGTCTGCATAATATGATAACGTATTATGTTGTTTTCCATAATCTGAGCCAGTGGAAGTATGTAGATGTTAAACAGAAGACAGAAGAGGACCCAGAATGGAGCCCTGGGGAACTCCGCATGTCATATTTGTCCGCTCAGATGTGTACCTATAGACACAGTCATCCCTGTTTTATAACCCTCTGAGGTCTAAAGGCATTTCTACATATCTTCTTAAATTCACCTTTTTAGGGTATTTGCATATATCTGATCCTTGTGTGTTTCATATAAAAATTTCCAGATAGATAGTTTTTATATTCAGGCTGTGAAACAGGATGCTAGTTGTCAACTGTGTGATTAAAAATATAATCTTTCATTTGCTTGATTTACTAAACTCTATGATGGAGAAAGAACTTTTTTGCTGACTTGTGTAGGGCTGACAAAAATGTGACAAAAGTCGGAAAAAGCTTCATGCAGTAATATAGTAAAAGATATTTGACTTTTCTCAATAAAAGCCTGTCAGTAAGTATCCGGCCCTTGATGGGATTTTCATTTTCCAGTGTGGCCCTTTAGGCCTCCTGCACATTGCCTGCAAGATTGTTCGAAGCGTTTCCAGGCAAAATGGAATATGAAAAAATGTTTATATGTCGTTAAGACACGAATACATATTAATAAATGACATGTTTGAAAGTCTCAAGGTTTTGACATGAATGCAGATATATAAATGTAATTTAAAAAAACAAGTAATAATAATTATCGATTTTCAAGCATTGCACCTGTCAATATAGAATGAAATATTCTGGAGCCTATTTTGCCACTGCCGACGTTGTCTTTGCTGTAATCAGATCAGTATATATTTATGTTTATGGGAAACATACATGTGTACAGACAAGGCTAGCAGCAGTAGCGCTGTGTCAGACATCTTTCTGGTTTGCAAAGACATAGAAAACGCCACGCAACTGACACACAACAGAAACGCAACGCAGCCAGTGTGCAGGCGGCCTAAATGAAAATTAGTTTGACACCCCTGCCCTAACCCTTTCCTTTTCTCTGGCCTCCCATTGGTCTACAGAGATCTCTGGAGGATGAGATTAATCGGACAACAGCAGAAGACATCCCCATCTTCATGATCAGCTATGCTGTCATCTTTGTTTACATCGCGGTGGCGCTGGGGGAGTACTCTTCCTGGAAACGCATACTGGTAAGACTTAACATTTATTATAATTATCACTTTACTCAGTTTCTTTAGTCTCTCTACGACTTGCGCCCAGACTAGTCAACAATCATTGGATGGATTGCCATTTATTTTTGCACAGACGCTCCTTCTTCCCTTAGGATGAAGCCTACAAAAGTGTGGCTACTGTTTAATACTTTGGTCCAGCTACACCACAGATGCATTCTGGGATAGGTGGAAAAAAAACTCTGGGTTGTTTGCATTTCAACCAATCCCAACGGTCTCAGGTGGCGCTTGAGCTCCGAATGCAGCGATGGTGGCTCTGCTAAATAGTCTCAGGAAGGAACTTGTTCTGGTGGAACATTTGCACCCCGCAAAAGAAAAGGCCTCATCCAATATTAAATGAAGTTAACTGTTGACACAATACAGTAACGTGAGCTATTTAAATTAGCTGATACATGGTTAAACCGCATTGGCTCTTACCAGTGTATCTCCATGTGTACTTTGTCCACAGCAATCCCACCAATCACTCCCAAAAAGTCCCAGTTAGAGAGGAAATGTCCTAAATATATTATTAAATCTTTACACTCATTCCCTGAAAGAAACAAGCAGGCCTGTTTTGTTGCACTGTCTACATCTTCTAAACTATTTCATCTTGCAGTTTGCTAGCTTGAAGTTTGTTGTTGTTTCTCGTAGCAAAGGAAGGTGAGGGACAAACGTGCCGGATGTGAAGCTTTTTATGGGAATGTGCTTCCGTTGATCCAGACTAATGTTTGCATTTAGCTCTGAGCATTGTCACGCCTGATGGGTGTTTGATGTTTTAAGCCCCCAATGTCGTCTTTCAGGAAGCGCTGCATGGAAGGCAATAGGATTAGGCAAGGGTTAGGGTTAGGTGCCTTGAAATCGACGGTGGGGGCCATCGTGCCGCCGGATGACTGTTGAGCTGTTGCAATGTAACATGCTTTACTATGAATAAATACACATGTATTCAACATGTGCCTGTGATACCGTGGGCCTCCATCAAGAAAGTAAACCTGATGAAACAGCACTTATTACATACATGATAAGGAGACTGCAGTCTGCGTCAGCTGTAAAGATTGATTACATTGCTTTATTGGCCCTGAAGTTATACAACACAGAAAGATATGCTACACAAAAGGATAATTGAGGTGAATGTACATCTGTCCAGCCAGCCCAGTCTCACGGCAGGTTGTGAAATGTTCAGGTAATTTAATCTATTGATTTGTGTACACAGACACGTTTACGTGTTTTTTTGCATGGTGGTCAGCATGTTTTTTAAACTAATGTATTTCAATGGGAAGCATCTTTCATGATCACAGCACGATTCTTTGGAAAACAATGCCAATGTAAAGTCAATGAGAAATGACGTAGCATTAAGAGCAACTACGGTAGCGAGTACTATGAAATCCCAAAAATCCGCATAGGAAGGTTAGTTGGGGGGGAGGATGGGTCAAACAACACCGGACTTTCACCCAGGAGAGGGTTAACCCTAACCCTAACCCTTCTTCCTTACCTAAACCCAACTGTCCTGTTCTTCTTTACCTAAACTCTACTGTCCCGTTCTTCTTTATCTAAACCCAACTGTCCCGTTCTTCTTTACCTAAACCCGACTATCCCGTTCTTCTTTACCTAAACCCGACTATCCCTGTTCTTCTTTACCTAAACCCAACCGTCCCGTTCTTCTTCACCTAAACCCAACTGTCCCGTTCTTCTTTACCTAAACCCGACTGTCCAGTTCTTCTATCCCACATGCCATGGAAACGTAAGCTATAACAGCGGTTATAGGGCTAAAAATACCAATAATAGCTGTGTACAGCTTCTCTGCTGCAGCCTGACTGGCAAGGCAAAGGCAAGGCAGCTTTATTTGTATAGCACATTTCAGCAACAGGGCAATTCAAAGTGCTTTACATAAAACATTAAAGAGCAGTTAGAAAACAATTTAAAAACAATTTTAAAACATTAATAAACAAATTAAAACAAGAATAAAATTGATAGTGCAGTATAAGAATAAAAGGTGCAGTGCAGTATAAGAAATTAAAGTTAATAAAATTGATTATTTAAAGAAAAGCAACATCAAAAAGATAGGTCTTTAGCTTAGATTTAAAAGAACTGAGAGTTGCAGCGGACCTACAGTTTTCTGGGATTTTTGTTCCAAATATATGGAGCATAAAAAACTGAACGCTGCTTCCCCCTGTTTAGTTCTTACTCTGGGGACAACAAGTAGACCTGTCCCAGACGACCTGAGAGGTCTGGGTGGGTCATAGTGCAGCAGCAGATCAGAAATGTATTTTTGGCCCTAAACCGTTTAGTGATTTATATACCAGTAAAAGTATTTTGAAATCAATTCTTTGAGGCACTGGAAGCCAGTGTAGAGACTTCAGAACTGGAGTGATGTGATCCACTTTCCTGGTTTTAGTGAGGACTCGAGCAGCAGCGTTCTGAATCAGCTGCAGCTGTCTGATGGATTTTTTAGGGAGACCTGTAAAGACACCGTTACAGTAGTCAAGTCTACTGAAGATAAAAGCATGGACAAGTTTTTCCAGATCCTGCTCAGACATAAGTCCTTTAACCCTTGATATATTTTTTAAGGTGATAACAGGCTGATTTTTTTAATTATGTTAATGTGGCTTTTAAAATTCAGGTCTGAGTCCATGACTACACCAAGATTTCTGGCTTTGTCTGTTGTTTTTAACATTGTCGTTTGAAGCTGAGCGCTGACTTTTAATCGTTCCTCTTTTGCTCCAAAAACAACCACCTCCGTTTTTTCTTCATTTAATTTAAGAAAGTTTTGGCACATCCAGTCATTAATTTGTTCAATGCACTTATTTAATTGTTGTATTGGGCTATAGTTCCCTGGCGATGGCAGAAAGAATCGTGCTGTGATCACGAAAGATGCTTCCCATTGAAATACATTAGTTTAAAAAACATGCTCACCATCACGAAAAAAACAAGATAAACGTGTCCGTGTACACGAATAAATTGATTAAATTAAATTACGTGAACATTTCACGAACTGCCGTGAGACTTGATTGGTCCAGCGGTGGAATGTAACTAAGTACATTTACTCCAGTACTGCAGTAAAGGACCTAAATACTGTATGTTTCTCTGCGTCCTGTAGGTGGACTCTAAGTTTCTGGTAGGTCTGGGCGGGATCCTGGTGGTGGGCTGTTCGGTTCTGGCCTCCATGGGTTTCTACTCCTGGATCGGCATCCCATCCTCGCTGGTTATTCTGCAGGTCGTGCCTTTCCTGGTGCTTGCCGTCGGAGCCGACAACATCTTCATCTTTGTTCTGGAGTACCAGGTGTGTATGGATGTCACCCATCAATGTATGATGAACAGACCCAAACAGAATCGTGCGGCTCTTTTAAACTTTCCAAATGTTATCGGGCCGAATGGATTGAATTCTGACAGTGAAACAAGTCTTTTTTTTTTCTACCCGATACCGATTTCCATACCCGTACTTGCGTATCGGCCGATCACAAGTACCGTTAAACCCTTTTTAAACCATTACATGTCATTTGGCTGACACTTTCATCCAAAGCAACTTACAATTGCTATATTATGTCAGAGGTCTGATGCCTCCGGAGCAACTGGGGGTTAAGGCCTCCTACACGCTGCCTGCGTGGGGTGTCCGTTTCTATTTCGGCTCCCATGTTAACAGGTTAGAGCTTGCACACTGCATGCATTTCACACTCGAGCCACGGCAAAAACGCGTGCATGCTAGAAATACACGCGACACGCAAGCGTTTTAGAAGCGTTTTCTGGCAAAATTAAATACGAAAAAGATGTGTATATGTCATTTAGACACAAATACATTTAATAAACGACATATTGATGTTTGAAAGTCTTGAGTTTTTGACATAAATGCAACATTGTCTTTGCTGTAATCGGATCAGTATATATTTATGTTTATGGGAAACATACATGTGTACAGACAAGGCTAGCAGCAGCAGCGCCGCGTCAGACATGTTTCTGGTGGGGAAAGACATAGAAAACGCCACGCAACCGCCACGCAGCCAGTATGCAGAAGGCCAAAGTGTCTTGCTCAGGGACACATTGGTTGATGTATCGTAGTGGGAATTGAACCCAGATCTCCCACACTAAAGGCATGTGTCATATCCACTAAGCAAACCCAATTTTATGTAAAACATGAACATACACAACGCCATAAAATGTTTATTTTTGTCAGTCATAACGGAAAAAGAACACAAATAAACTACTTCAAAGTAGTTTTTTCAGGGCTAAGTTGCATGGTATCTGATCAGTTTGTATACTCACGTACTCGCAGATATTGACACCAGCATTTTAAACATTGGAGATATTTCCGATACTGGTATCGGAATCGAAACAACTCTAATTGTCAATGAATCAAAAAATAAATGTCTCCACTGATTTCAAATGTTCTCCATGTAAACCTGAGGGAGAAGTCTTTTTGGGCCAGAGGGTATCACATTACTGACCTGGAAGTTGTAATTTTACTGTTTGGCTGCTATGTTCACTTTGCTTGAAAACGTGGAGCACTTCTTGGCGGCCTGATGTAACCGTACTTGTCAGTCCCTCCAGAAAAACGCGATCATGCGATCTCATAATTCAATGCATAATCAGCCAAAGGCTGCATATTTATGCGGGGGCCACATTTTTTCAAATACGGCACACTTTCACCGCATAAATTGCCCATTTCCGCACAAAATATGTGGGGCTTGCATGATTTCATAATCCCCGCATTTTCGTTGCAAAAAAGTCACATACATCTTAGCAGAAAGTTTAAAAATGTTGCGTTTACTTCACACAAGAGCAGCCATTTTCCCCTGTTGCCATCATCGAAAAGCAGGGTGTTGGGGGATCACTGTTTTTTCTCTTTTTCATCAAACCGCAGTTTTTGCAAGTTCCCACAATTTCATCACATAAAACTGCATAAATATCCCGCATATTCCATCAATTTTTTAAGAAAACGTGCCGCATAATCAAGGATTTTTGCCCGCAACAATCACAAAAAAACTACGCATTTTTCTGGAAGGACTGACTCGTTCCTTTTGTTTGCAGAGAGATGTGCGGAGGCCCGGAGAGAAGAGAGAGGAACACATTGGTCGTGTACTTGGAAATGTAGCTCCCAGCATGCTCCTGTGCAGTCTCTCCGAGTCCATTTGCTTCTTTCTAGGTAGGAACTTTTGCAAAAACTACACAGGCAAAGTGCAGCAGGTACATTGACATATCAGCTAGTATATAAGAGCTGAGCTGTCATTCAGTCTTTGTTTTTGGTTTGTAGCTGCACAGGTTTTTTGCAGACAGGTTTTAGGCTCATAAAACACAGGGAAACAGGTGTTGATGTCCTGAAGAAGTTAAGGAGAAAACACAAGACTTTCACCCAGGAAACTGGTGTTCATGTCCTGAAGAAGTTAAGGAGAAAACACAAGACTTTCACCCAGGAAACAGGCGTTCATGTCCTGAAGAAGTTAAGGAGAAAACACAAGACTTTCACCCAGGAAACAGGTGTTCATGTCCTGGAAGAAGTTAAGGAGAAAACACAAGACTTTCACCCAGGAAACAGGTGTTCATGTCCTGAAGAAGTTAAGGAGAAAACACAAGACTTTCACCCAGGAAACAGGTGTTCATGTCCTGGAAGAAGTTAAGGAGAAAACACAAGACTTTCACCCAGGAAACAGGTGTTCATGTCCCGTGAGTTTTTTAAACTAACCCATGATCTTTTTTCTCTACCTGTGTGTGTGTTCTGCACCCCCCCCCCAGGCGCCCTGTCCACCATGCCAGCTGTGCGCTCCTTTGCTCTGTACGCTGCTCTGGCCGTGCTGATGGACTTCATCCTCCAGATGACGGCCTTCGTGGCGCTGCTGTCGCTGGACGCCCGTCGCCAAGACAACAACCGCTGTGAGCTGGCGTGCTGCGTCACCGTGTCGACCCCGCGGTCCAACGAACCAAACGAGGGCTTCCTGCTGCCCTTCATGAGAAAATACTACGCCCCTGTTCTGCTGCACAGTTACACCAGGATCATAGTGGTAAACACACAACATGAGACGTTCATTCAACCTGGACCCTGGTTTCCCATGTTTTTGCATCCAAGTGACTGATGGGAACTAACACTAAAAGTTCTGTTGTTGCTGCTGACAGACTCAGATTATTATTCTAAGTGTCTGAAAACATTATGGATGGATCCCTACAGAGATAGAGCTTTTAGTTAAAGAGTAAGATCCTTTTAGTTTAACATGAAACAGCCCCGAAATCACCATCACCAAACTCCACCAGACTCCATGTAAATAATCAGGACTTTTAGCGTGTATAGAGCCAGCATGTCTCCACCAGACTCCATGTAAATAATCAGGACTTTTAGTGTGTATAGAGCCAGCATGTCTCCACCAGACTCCATGTAAATAATCAGGACTTTTAGTGTGTATAGAGCCAGCATATCTCCACCAGACTCCATGTAAATAATCAGGACTTTTAGCGTATATAGAGCCAGCATATCTCCACATGTAAATGGGTGAATTAAGGGTATATTTCAACCAAACCAGAGTGGTGATTGTTGGAACAGTGGAAAGATGAACCAAGACGGCTTTTGGTAGTTTTATTTAGTTTCTGTCCACTTTGAATGAAGTGTGTTTTACGATGATAAAAGTCCTGATTATTTACATGGAGTCTGGTGGAAATATGCTGGCTCTATACACGCTAAAAGTCCTGATTATTTACATGGAGTCTGGTGGAGATATGCTGGCTCTATACACGCTAAAAGTCCTGATTATTTACATGGAGTCTGGTGGAGTTTGGTGATGGTGATTTCGGGGCTGTTTCATGTTAAACTAAAAGGATCTTGCTCTTTAACTAAAAGGTCTATCTCTGCAGGGATCCATCCCATAATGTTGTCAGACACCTAGATTAATAATCTGAGTCTGTCAGCGGCAACAACAGAACTTTTAGTTGACGCTAACTGCTACTAAACATCTGTTTATCTCGTTTAATACTGGATCGATTTCAAAGATTGTTGTTCCCATCAGTCCCTCAGACACATAAACATATTAACTAGGTCCAGGTCCTATAGGTGGCTTATAATCTCACCCAGAGACCCTCTAACTGTCTCCTCTATCAGATGGTGGTCTTCATCTTCATGCTGTGTGGATCTGTGTTCCTGATGTTTAACGTGACCGTGGGTCTGGATCAGGAGCTGGCTATGCCTCAGGTCAGCCCTACTTCTACATAAATATAATATAATATGTAAGGACCTCAGGTCAGCCCTACTAAATATAATATAATATATAAAGGCCTCAGGTCAGCCCTACTTCTACATAAATATGATATAATATATAAAGGCCTCAGGTCAGCCCTACTTCTACATAAATATGATATAATATATAAAGGCCTCAGGTCAGCCCTACTTCTACATAAATATAATATAATATATAAAGGCCTCAGGTCAGCCCTACTTCTACATAAATATGATATAATATATAAAGGCCTCAGGTCAGCCCTACTTCTACATAAATATAATATAATATATAAAGGCCTCAGGTCAGCCCTACTTCTACATAAATATGATATAATATATAAAGGCCTCAGGTCAGCCCTACTTCTACATAAATATAATAGAATATATAAAGGCCTCAGGTCAGCCCTAATTCTACATAAATATAATATATAAATGCCTCAATGACGTGACGCGTACATATTCAACTGTTCAGTATATATATATATATATATATATATATATATATATATATATATATATATAAATATATACATACATATTTATATACCTACCACCATGACACAAACTCTCATAGAGCACCTTACCTGTCCTATCATCCTGTTTATGATGTATGTTGTGTTTGCTGTCTGTAAGCTACTGGGACATTGAATTTCCCCTTGGGGATCAATAAAGTATCTATCTATCTATCTATCTATCTATCTATCTATTGATCGATCGATCGTCCCAAATAAAAAGCACGGCCTGCTCACTGCTCTCCCAACGTAACCTGACAAACATTGTTCTGATTTCTCTGCAGGGCTCCTACATGTTGGACTATTTCCACTATCTCTACAAGTACTTTGAAGTGGGAGTCCCTGTTTATTTTGTGACTAAAAGAGGCTTCAACTTCACTACCGTGGAAGGCATGAACGCAGTCTGCTCCAGCACGGGCTGCGATCAGTTCTCACTCACCCAGAAGATCCAGTACGCCACCAACCACCCTGAACTGTGAGTTTCTTCATTTTCATAATCTGGACACAAGAACGTCTCATAAAGTCTTTCAGACGCGACTTTTGTACCTTAACCTGGACCCTGTTTTCCCATGTTGTTTGTGTCTAAGTGACTGATGGGAACAACAATCTTTGATATAGTACCAGTATTAAGCAAGAAAACAAGCTGCAATGTTAATTTTAATGGACAAATCTTCACATAGCGTCCACTAAAAGTTCTGTTGTTGTTGCTGACAGACTCAGATTATTAGTATGATTATTTACATGGAGTCTGGTGGAAATATGCTGGCTCTATACACGCTAAAAGTCCTGATTATTTACATGGAGTCTGGTGGAGATATGCTGGCTCTATACACGCTAAAAGTCCTGATTATTTACATGGAGTCTGGTGGAGATATGCTGGCTATATACACGCTAAAAGTCCTGATTATTTACATGGAGTCTGGTGGAGATATGCTGGCTCTATACACGCTAAAAGTCCTGATTATTTACATGGAGTCTGGTGGAGATATGCTGGCTCTATACACGCTAAAATTCCTGATTATTTACATGGAGTCTGGGGGAAATATGCTGGCTCTATACACCCTAAAAGTCCTGATTATTTACATGGAGTCTGGTGGAGATATGCTGGCTCTATACACGCTAAAAGTCCTGATTATTTACATGGAGTCTGGTGGAGATATGCTGGCTCTATACACGCTAAAAGTCCTGATTATTTACATGGAGTCTGGTGGAGATATGCTGGCTCTATACACGCTAAAAGTCCTGATTATTTACATGGAGTCTGGTGGAGATATGCTGGCTCTATACACGCTAAAATCCCTGATTATTTACATGGAGTCCGGTGGGTTTGGTGATGGGGATTTTGGGGCTGTTTCAACAGCTTGTTTCGCCACATATCTTTCTTAATCCTGGACCAATTTCAAAGATTGTTGTTTATATCAGTCATTTGGATACGAAAACATTGTAAAACATGGTCCAGTTTGAAAAATGTTTTTTTTGCCTAAACTGAACATTACAGCCGGTTCCTCGGCTCAGTTCAGTGTTTTTCTGTTTGGCCTTCAGATTATTATTTCTCACTGACAGAGCCTTGAACCTGCTGATATCGTAGTAGCAACCTCTAACATACTAACCAATCAGACGAGTTAATGATGAACTGGGTTGCATGAGTTGTAGATAACGGGCCTGGCGTAGAGAGCAAACACCCAATACTTCCCCGTTAATCACCGGCTGCTTACGAACACGCTGATTAATAGGAACAATAAAACCTTATCCTGCAGGATAGTATATGTCTTTATCAGCTATAGAGGACTCGAAGGGGTTGGGACAGTTAGGGGGATTTTAATTTACAACACACATTTGTTTCCTGGAGATAAGGAGGATTGTTTATCGTTAGCATTATCGGTTGCTTTCTGGGACACAGCCGAGTTCTTCTCAGAGTTACAGTATTGTATGGAAGTCAAAGATTTAAGACTAAAACTAAATCTACTCAAATCTAAAAAGCTTTCTGGGAGTGTTTAGTTTTTGTGTTGGGGTTTTTCCTCCTCTGTTTCACCCACCTTTTTTGGACAATTTGTCTGACTCCAATAAAAGACCTATACACCCCCTCGCATTCGTTAAATTGGTATTACATTGCTGCTAAGCAAGAGCCAAATAGAGGATAAGATGAAGTCAAATACATTTGTTTAATAAGTCAAGCATTGGAGTTACAATACACACATCTGTGGGATCACGAAGCACGCTGAGACTAAGTTTCAACACCAGACAAAAATCCGGAGCCGGTCCACATATCTCTAGAGCAGGGGGGGTCAAACTCATTTTCCCAGAGGGCCTCACTGGAAAAATAGAATCACACCAAGGCCAGACATGTATAGAGTTTATTGACGTGCTTTTGTTACCACATGTCACTTTTTTTTAACATTTTGGTAGCTTTTTTCCTCGTTTTTGTGGCTTTCTCAGACATTTGTCACCTTTTTATAAATTTGTTGCTTTTTGTCGCATTTTTGTTGACACGAAGCCCTACAAAAGTCATCAAAAGAGATCCTTAGAATTTAGCAAATCAAGCAAAACAATTTTTTTTAACAACAACCAGTTTCTCAGCCTGAATATGAAAACTCTCTCTCTGCTTCTGGGGGAGTCTCAGAGTTGGCAAATCTGCCCAAATTCTGCTTTGAATGTCACGTAATTGCAGTTTAAAAAACACTTTCCTGTGTTTTTTGTGTGGAGCAAAAGTAGGCGGGCCAAAATTTATTGTGAACCCAAATTGATAATACGGGCCGGATCTAAATTTGCAGTGGGCTGGATTTGGCCCGCAGGCCTTGAGTTTGACACATGTGGTCTAGACTGTCAGACCTTGTGAGCCCCTATCTAGTCTTCCCCTCATCTCTTATCCTTTCTTTCTTGGGCCCCCTCTTCTTCTCCAGCACAGGGACTGTTATCTTCACACAACACAAGATCGAGGCCTCTGTGTTATGTCTCGTCCTCATTTGCTCTCACGCGAAGCGCTACATTCTGTTCCTGTTTCACTTGTTATTATTACTCAATGTACTTTGCTGGCGACTCATGACCTTTAACTACTCTACAGTTACAGCTTAAGCTAAACCTTCTGTGCGTCAGAGTTTCCTTTGTTCGGGGAATGCAAATGTGTCTCTCCCGGAGAACTTGTAATCACCGTCTCTATGACAGAACGCCACTCTGTACAATAAGCATACCCCAAAACACACTGGGTATCTTATGGAAACCTTTTACATTCTTATTATATTTATCTGCAAATAGTAAGGACATTATTCTACACTTGTTTAGACTTAGACTTCTCTTTATGGATTCTTTTGGGATGACTCCCGCAAGGAAATTAGATTTCCAGCAGCAGTTTTCAGCAGCTTACAAAAACACAAAGAAGTATAAAAAATACCGTATAGAAAATACAGTATAACAATAACAATAACAATGAACTTTTAGCTAAATATAGAAGTAAACAAAAAGTAAATAAACAGTAAAAAACAATAAATTATAGATAAATAAAGACATCTTTCCGATGTTTGTTTTTTTCTTTTTCAGACATTTTTGACACTTTTTTGTGTTTTTCCGCCGTCTTTGTCGCTTTAAAAAGTTTTTTGACGCTTTTTTTGGTCGGCTCTGTGCGTTGCTATGTTTACTGTACACAAACCAACCTGCCGACAGTTTGCAAGGCTGCAGACGCGATAAGAAGGAGAATCACAGCTACTTTTAAACTGTTAAATCAAATGAAAGAGAGACGCTGTGTTCACACGCTGCAACACGCTGGAAACATCCTGTTAAACAGGGTTAAATATAAACGGGAATATTAGAGCAATATTCTCTTTCATTAGCCATGTAAACAGCTTAGAGGAAGGTTGTCTTTTTCAGAATATTACCAGAATGTGATGTGCATGTAAATGTAGTCAATATGAGGAATCAAATCACATCCATACAGGGGTTTTTTTTCGGAATAAGGGCAAAAACTGGAATATAATGTGTATGTAAAGGTAGTGAGTGTCTTCTGTGTTCTTCCTTTAACCCATGCTGATGTGATGATGTGCAGATCCTACTTGGCTATTCCTGCTAACTCCTGGGTGGACGATTACATCGACTGGCTGAACCCCGGATCCAGATGTTGTCGTCTCTACACCACCCTCGATTCAAATAACGGAAAGTTTTGTCCTGCGAGCGAATGTAAGAATCACCACATTAAAACTATTCTGTTTGCAAATGGATTTCCCTGAAGTCATTTAAGGCCCTTAAACACTTCTCAGTTTTATCCGAACCAAAGTTACAGGTGTGATATATAAATAGAGGGTGACACCGGAATCAACTGTCGCTCCCATCCCATCCCGAGCCCACGAAAATACTCCCGTCATACCCCGATCACGTGACTGCCGCCCCCCCAAAAAATCCTGTCCTGCAAAATCCCGAGAGAAAGACTCCTGAATCCCGTCCCCCTCCCATTTCTTTCACTATGTTATCTAAAGTTCTCAGACTCTGTTGCCCCCTGTAGCATGTTTGGTTAATTGCAATCAAATCACTGAGGTTGCCTCGGAAATTTAGGCAACACTATATATGCATTACCTGCAGGCCTAGGTAACATGCATTACCTGCAGGCCTATAGGTAACATGCATTACCTACAGGCGTAGGTAACATGCATTACCTGCAGGCCTAGGTAACATGCATTACCTACAGGCCTATAGGTAACATGCATTACCTGCAGGCCTAGGTAACATGCATTACCTGCAGGCCTATAGGTAACATGCATTACCTGCAGGCCTAGGTAACATGCATTACCTACAGGCCTAGGTAACATGCATTACCTGCAGGCCTATAGGTAACATGCATTACCTGCAGGCCTATAGGTAACATGCATTACCTACAGGCCTATAGGTAACATGCATTACCTGCAGGCCTAGGTAACATACATTACCTGCAGGCCTAGGTAACATGCATTACCTACAGGTCTAGGTAGCATGCATTACCTGCAGGCCTAGGTAACATGCATTACCTACAGGCCTAGGTAACATGCATTACCTACAGGCCTAGGTAACATGCATTACCTGCAGGCCTAGGTAACATGCATTACCTACAGGGCTAGGTAACATGCATTACCTGCAGGCCTATAAATAACATGCATTACCTACAGGCCTATACGTAACATACATTACCTACAGGCCTAGGTAACATGCATTACCTGCAGGCCTATAAATAACATGCATTACCTGCAGGCCTATAAATAACATACATTACCTACAGGCCTATACGTAACATACATTACCTGCAGGCCTAGGTAACATGCATTACCTACAGGCCTAGGTAACATGTATTACCTGCAGGCCTATAGGTAACATGCATTACCTGCAGGCCTATAGGTAACATGCATTACCTGCAGGCCTATAGGTAACATGCATTACCTGCAGACCTAGGTAACATGCATTACCTACAGGCCTAGGTAACATGCATTACCTGCAGGCCTAGGTAACATGCATTACCTGCAGGCCTAGGTAACATGCATTACCTGCAGGCCTATAGGTAACATGCATTACCTGCAGGCCTATAGGTAACATGCATTACCTACAGGCCTAGGTAACATGCATTACCTGCAGGCCTATAGGTAACATGCATTACCTGCAGGCCTATAGGTAACATGCATTACCTGCAGGCCTATAGGTAACATGCATTACCTACAGGCCTATAGGTAACATGCATTACCTGCAGGCCTAGGTAACATGCATTACCTGCAGGCCTATAGGTAACATGCATTACCTGCAGGCCTATAGGTAACATGCATTACCTGCAGGCCTATAGGTAACATGCATTACCTGCAGGCCTATAGGTAACATGCATTACCTGCAGGCCTATAGGTAACATGCATTACCTACAGGCCTAGGTAACATGCATTACCTACAGGCCTATAGGTAACATGCATTACCTGCAGGCCTATAGGTAACATGCATTACCTGCAGGCCTATAGGTAACATGCATTACCTACAGGCCTAGGTAACATACATTACCTGCAGGCCTAGGGTAACATGCATTACCTGCAGGCCTATAGGGTAACATACATCACCTGCAGGCCTATAGGTAACATGCATTACCTGCAGGCCAATAGGTAACATGCATTACCTGCAGGCCTATAGGTAACATGCATTACCTACAGGCCTATAGGTAACATGCATTACCTGCAGGCCTAGGTAACATACATTACCTGCAGGCCTAGGGTAACATGCATTACCTACAGGGCCTAGGGTAGCATGCATTACCTACAGGTCTAGGGTAACATGCATTACCTGCAGACTTAGGTAACATGCATTACCTACAGGTCTAGGTAACATGCATTACCTGCAGGCCTAGGTAACATGCATTACCTACAGGCCTAGGTAACATGCATTACCTACAGGCCTAGGTAACATGCATTACCTGCAGGCCTAGGTAACATGCATTACCTACAGGCCTAGGTAACATGCATTACCTACAGGCCTAGGTAACATGCATTACCTGCAGGCCTAGGTAACATGCATTACCTACAGGCCTAGGTAACATGCATTACCTACAGGCCTAGGTAACATGCATTACCTGCAGGCCTATAGGTAGCATACATTACCTGCAGGGCCTAGGGTAACATGCATTACCTACAGGCCTAGGGTAACATGTATTACCTGCAGGCCTATAGGTAACATGCATTACCTGCAGGCCTATAGGTAACATGCATTACCTGCAGGCCTATAAATAACATGCATTACCTACAGGCCTATAGGTAACATACATTACCTGCAGGCCTATAGGTAACATGCATTACCTGCAGGCCTAGGTAACATGCATTACCTACAGACCTAGGTAACATGCATTACCTACAGGCCTAGGTAACATGCATTACCTGCAGGCCTAGGTAACATGCATTACCTACAGGCCTAGGTAACATGCATTACCTGCAGGCCTATAAATAACATGCATTACCTACAGGCCTATAGGTAACATACATTACCTGCAGGCATAGGTAACATGCATTACCTACAGGCCTAGGTAACATGTATTACCTGCAGGCCTATAGGTAACATGCATTACCTGCAGGCCTATAGGTAACATGCATTACCTGCAGGCCTATAAATAACATGCATTACCTACAGGCCTATAGGTAACATACATTACCTGCAGGCCTATAGGTAACATGCATTACCTGCAGGCCTAGGTAACATGCATTACCTACAGACCTAGGTAACATGCATTACCTACAGGCCTAGGTAACATGCATTACCTGCAGGCCTAGGTAACATGCATTACCTGCAGGCCTAGGTAACATGCATTACCTGCAGACCTAGGTAACATGCATTACCTACAGGCCTAGGTAACATGCATTACCTGCAGGCCTAGGTAACATGCATTACCTGCAGGCCTATAGGTAACATGCATTACCTGCAGGCCTATAGGTAACATGCATTACCTGCAGGCCTAGGTAACATGCATTACCTGCAGGCCTAGGTAACATGCATTACCTGCAGGCCTAGGTAACATGCATTACCTACAGGTCTAGGTAACATGCATTACCTGCAGGCCTAGGTAACATGCATTACCTGCAGGCCTAGGTAACATGCATTACCTGCAGGCCTAGGTAACATGCATTACCTGCAGGCCTACAGGTAACATGCATTACCTGCAGGCCTATAGGTAACATGCATTACCTGCAGGCCTATAGGTAACATGCATTACCTGCAGGCCTATAGGTAACATGCATTACCTACAGGCCTATAGGTAACATGCATTACCTACAGGTCTAGGTAACATGCATTACCTGCAGGCCTATAGGTAACATGCATTACCTGCAGACCTAGGTAACATGCATTACCTACAGGCCTAGGTAACATGCATTACCTGCAGGCCTATAGGTAACATGCATTACCTGCAGGCCTATAGGTAACATGCATTACCTGCAGGCCTATAGGTAACATGCATTACCTACAGGCCTATAGGTAACATGCATTACCTGCAGGCCTATAGGTAACATGCATTACCTGCAGGCCTATAGGTAACATGCATTACCTACAGGCCTAGGTAACATGCATTACCTGCAGGCCTATAGGTAACATGCATTACCTGCAGGCCTATAGGTAACATGCATTACCTGCAGGCCTATAGGTAACATGCATTACCTGCAGGCCTATAGGTAACATGCATTACCTGCAGGCCTATAGGTAACATGCATTACCTACAGGTCTAGGTAACATGCATTACCTACAGGTCTATAGGTAACATGCATTACCTGCAGGCCTATAGGTAACATGCATTACCTGCAGGCCTATAGGTAACATGCATTACCTACAGGCCTAGGTAACATGCATTACCTGCAGGCCAATAGGTAACATGCATTACCTGCAGGCCTATAGGTAACATGCATTACCTGCATGCCTAGGTAACATGCATTACCTGCAGGCCTAGGTAACATGTATTACCTGCAGGCCTAGGTAACATGCATTACCTGCAGGCCTAGGTAACATGCATTACCTACAGGCCTAGGTAACATGTATTACCTACAGGCCTAGGTAACATGCATTACCTGCAGGCCAATAGGTAACATGCATTACCTGCAGGCCTAGGTAACATGTATTACCTGCAGGCCTAGGTAACATGCATTACCTGCAGGTCTAGGTAACATGCATTACCTGCAGACCTAGGTAACATGCATTACCTACAGGCCTAGGTAACATGCTTTACCTGCAGGCCTATAGGTAACATGCATTACCTGCAGGCCTATAGGTAACATGCATTACCTACAGGCCTAGGTAACATGCATTACCTACAGGCCTAGGTAACATGTATTACCTACAGGCCTAGGTAACATCCATTACCTGCAGGCCTATAGGTAGCATACATTACCTACAGGCCTAGGTAACATACATTACCTGCAGGCCTAGGTAACATGTATTACCTACAGGCCTAGGTAACATGCATTACCTACAGGCCTAGGTAACATGCATTACCTGCAGGTCTAGGCCATTTCATTACATAATTCCTAACGGAGATCTTCTCACAGCTCCTGAAAATGGATTGATGGTTCCTTCGATGACACTTGCAATTGCAACTGCTTCTTTCCAGAATCCATTTTATCAACTCTAGTCTCTCGGTGTAGTCGCTGACGCTGATAGATTGGCTTGTGAACAGGGCAGCTTCTTTGTCGTAGCCAATCAACAAACGTATTGTGAGTTGTAAGTGGTTCTCTTTTCTTCAACAAAATGCCTCGCAATCTTTGGACGCAGTCACCGTATTGCAGCGTCATTTTTTTATTTTATCTCCGTCGCACTCCCGTTGATTTCTATGCTCTATTCCATCCCTAACACGTTACCAACAGTGAAATTTACTCCCGTACCGCAATTTTACTCCCGTGGGTCACGGTACCTCCCCCAGACCAAACAGCCAACATTTGGTCCGACGGAAAAGAGGTAGTCTTGGTACAGGATCAAACTGAACCATGGTCCAGTTCATTTCCAGTGTGAAAGCATTTTGTTTAGATGGTTCGGACTTTCAGAACAGCTCTGCGGTCTGACTAGTCCACACAGCATTCCTGGATGGGAGAAAAACGTGCTCTGGTTCATTGGCATTTCTTTAAACCAATCACAATCGTCTTGGGCGGGGCTAAGCTCCGGACGGAGCCACGGTGCCTCTGCTAAATAGTCTCAGGAAGGAACTTGTTTTGGTGGAACATGTGGACGTTCAAAAGTAGTTTTAGGCCTGGCTCAGACTACAGGAGTTTTAAAATCCTAACCGATTTTGAAATCTGGTTGCAGCACACACTTGAGGAGAATCTTTGCAGATTTTCTTCCCTCAAATCTTAAACATGCTCACACTACAAGATTTGAAAATAGTGGGGCATCACACACTACAAGATATTCTTAAGATTATCTTGCCAGATTAAGCACCTCACGTGACGCGATCTCACGGGGAAGCGCATGTAAACAAAATGGATACTGTGTCACGGCAACTTGCTGTAGTCACATACACTGTTTCCTCTCTAAATTCAGCTGAACTAATATCATTAAATATTAGTAATATTATTCAAACAAACTATGTGCAATGCATCTTTTGTTAGACCTGAATGTAGCAGATGATCATTGACCTAGATCTAATGTTTACATTTGCTAGCTAGTGCGCTAGCAACTTTGTACACTCACCCGGTACGGTCCAAATCTGAAGCGATCTCTCCCCAGCTCTTCTCTTTATCATTCCGATTATGATATTCTTTTGATGAGACATTAAACAGGCACTCGTGCTGTTGCCACATCTCCACCATCCTTTCTTCCGACTCAGTTTTCCACCGTTGACCCGTACTGCAGCTGCTTTCGCGGACATTTTCAAAAGTTTCCGTCACTTTTGTCTCCTTGCAGACCTGTCTCTCATTGGTCTGAACGCCTCACATTACCAGATAATCTGCGCCGAACATCGGAATCAAACGAGTTCCTCGACAAGATTCTTTCTGAGATTCTTGGGAGGGGTAAATCGGGCATAAATCGGCCTAAAACTCCTGTAGTGTGAGCCAGGCATTAGTCTTGCAACAGAAAACTCAGATTGGACAGATAGTCTAGCTAGCTGTCTGGATTTACCCTGCAGAGATCTGAGGAGCAGTTAACCATAGTCCTCACAAATCCACCGGAGGTTAGAACGCCAACACAGAGACAAAAGGAGGGACATCCAGTGGAATTTACTCTCGCCAAAGTGACATCACACTGCCGTCAGACGCACGTCCATTTACACAACAATTAATGTCAAAGTACAGGAAGACGGCGCAGACCGCATACATGACGACAACAGGACGCAAATACGTCATGTAAAGTTCTTTAGTTCACTCGCATAATTGCAAAACGTGAAACCAAACAAAAACTTAACGAACGTATCAAAACATGAACATTCAGGTGTGAGAGATGGTCATTCCTACACTTCTATGCTTCCACAGTCTTAAATATATTGTTTTTGTTTCATGACCTGTCATATTTTCATGATATGATGCACCAAATCCAGATTTTTGGGGTTCAGCCGAATCCTGAACCCCCTGGTTGAGATTGTGCTGACTCCTCCTCCCATCCTCAGTCCATGAACCCAGTAAACTCATGAATGAAGTAAACAGGGACTGTCCTTCCTTTGCTGTACCTGAAGTTGCTGCATTCTGGCTGCTGTCTGGAGATTCCTTCATGCACAACTCGTATTCTTCCAGATGTTTCGTACCAGATGTTGTAACAGCGGCCATGTTGTGTATAGTTTAGGGTCCTCGCCACCACCAGACCAATCAGCGTTGAACAGATTGAACATGTAGCTGGACTTGAATGGCTCTTCTTTTGACTGAAAGTACTGCCAAACAACAACCTGTTCTGCTCACCAGATCCATGTCCACTTTCTCACAGCCTACTGCTCACCAGATCCATGTCCACTTCCTCACAGCTTACTGCTCACCAGATCCATGTCCACTTTCTCACAGCCTACTGCTCACCAGATCCATGTCCACTTTCTCACAGCCTACTACTCACCAGATCCATGTCCACTTTCTCACAGCCTACTGCTCACCAGATCCATGTCCACTTTCTCACAGCCTACTGCTCACCAGATCCATGTCCACTTTCTCACAGCCTACTACTCACCAGATGCATGTCCACTTTCTCACAGCCTACTGCTCACCAGATCCATGTCCACTTCCTCACAGCCTACTGCTCACCAGATCCATGTCCACTTTCTCACAACCTACTGCATAGCGTAGCGTAGCGTGCCGAGTGCCAGCGTAGGGTTCGGTTCCCTGGGAACAAATTCTAAGGTTCAGCAGAAACCCAACCCCGTCAAAAAGATCAATATTCAGCCCAATCTGAAGCCCAATCCATGGATTTGGAGCATCCTTGCTGTTTATGCATATGTAAAGCACTTGGAATTGTGTCTAAAGTCAAATCTTTATATTAACACACTTACTCTGCTTCGCTCTCTCAACAGCTGACTTACGATGTTTCCGAAAGTGTATGCCGTTTCCTTCAGACGGCGTTCTCAGGCCAAGTACGGAAAAATTCAATCGCTTCCTCCCTGACTTCCTGGGGAACAGGCCGGACCTGCAGTGCCCCAAAGGGTGCGTACCGTACGGTAGCAGCATGTGACGTGTGCAAACAGCAAGATATCACAACACGAAACAACATTCTCACTGTGTGATGTCTCTGTTGTGTATTAACAGCGGTCTCGGCGCCTACGACACAGCCGTCGTACGAGATGAGAGCGGAGAAATTATAGGTAAGTCCTCTCCAAGCTAGTCTCACATGTCCAGCTCTATCTCCACAGCGCTGCAGAGGAAGGTCTGGCTACAACAAAGATGCATTCTGGGACTGGGATAGGAGAAAAAAACACAATACACACACAAATACACAATACACACACAAATACACAATACACAGTAATACACAATCCACACAGAAATACACAATCCACACAGAAATACACAAAACACACAGCAATACACACAGAAATACAAAAAACACACAGCAATACACACAGAAATACACAATAGACACAAATACACAATACACACAGAAATACACACAGAAATACACAATACACACAAAAATACACACACAAATACACACACAAATACACACACAAATACACAATACACACACAAATAGACACACAAATACACAATACACACACAAACACACACAGAAATACACAATACACACAAAAATACACACACAAATACACACACAAATACACACACAAATACACAATACACACACAAATAGACACACAAATACACAATACACACACAAACACACACAGAAATACACAATACACACAAATACACACGCAAATACACAGAAATACTAAATATACACACAGAAATACACAATACACACAGAAATACACACAGAAATACACAATGCACACAGAAATACACACAGAAATACACAATACACACAGAAATACACAATACACAAACAAATACACAATACACACAGAAATACACAATACACACAGAAATACACAATACACAAACAAATACACAATACACACAGAAATACACAATACACACAAATACACACAGAAATATGGATTTTGGCCACAACTTAACATTTCCTGCTAATTATGACAAAACTTCACACAAAAGTCTAACAGGATAAAATGAAGTGATGGCATTTTATATCCAAAAGGTCAACTTCATTATAGTCTCCCAGTGCCAGCTCTATCTCCACAGCGCTGCGGAGGAAGGTCTGGCTACACCACAGATGCATTCTGGGATAGGAGACTAAACTCTCTGGGTTGTTTGCGTTTCTTTAAACCAATCACAACGGTCTTGGGTGGCGCTGAACGACGGCGGCTCTGCTAAATAGTCTCAGGAAGGAACTTGTTTTGGTGGAACATTCACACCCCGCAAAAGAAAACTCCTCATCCAATATTAAATGAAGTTAACTGTTGACACAATACAGTACCGTGAAATATTTAAATGAGCTGATACATGGTTAAACCTCATTGGCTCTTACCAGTGTATCTCTGTGTGTACTTCTTCCACAGCAATCCCACCAATCAGTCCCAAAACCTCCCAGTTTGAGAGGACATGACCTAAATCGTGGCGTATGTATGACACGCCAATTCGTATGCCATTATTGGCGTGTTATCAAGATGCATAATCACTTTTTAGCGTGTATCAACGCCATTTGGCCTCCATTGACTTACATTACCTTGTGATTGCGTGTGAATTTCCGCCGTAGAGAGTAGTATGAAAGGGTGAAAATCTGCGTAGGGAGGTTGGTTGGGAGGGGGGGGTCACGTTTCCTAAACCCAACATTAGCTGTCTTCTCGCGATAACACGCCAAGTGGCGTGTATGTTTACGTCCACTGCATACAGCGTAGACATCCATGCGGACAGCTCAAAATGCGTACAGATAACACGCCACTTAGCTTTAGAAAGTGGCCGTGTATGTTTATGTGAAGTCATGATGTCATGTTGCCTAAAAATATTCTTCATAAATCTTAACAATCATTCCCTGAAAGAACCGAGCAGACCTGCCTCGTTGTATCGTCCACAGCTTCTTCTGAACTTGGTATTTTCAGCGTGTAGCTCGCTAGCTAAATGTACTTGTGTTGATCCGGACCAGGGGTGTCAAACTCAATGACACTGAGGGGCCACACTGGAAATGAGGATCACAATAAGGGCCAGACACGTTGAGTTTATTGACATGCTTTTATTTAGCAAAAAAAAAGTCAATAACTTTGTATTATTGCATGTCTCATTCAGCTTTCTCCCGTACAGTTTGGTCAACATAAAACCCTGAAAAAATCAGCAAAAGAGTTTCTTAGCCATCATAGAATTTAGCTGCCACCAGCCGACTCACAGCAACCTAGCCTGGTCAAGCTTCATTCACAGCTCATTTCCAAAGGGGCATCACCAACAGACGCTGCTCAAATGCCTCTGAGCGCAATTGGATAGTCCTTCAACCAATCAGAGCAACCATTGGATAGTCCTTCAACCAATCAGAGCAACCATTGGATAGTCCTTCAACCAATCAGAGCAACGATCTGGGTGACGTAGCAGCGACAGGCTTCGTATGATCATTTAAACCAGTTTTATGACGAGGTTGCTGTGGATGGAAAAATCTGACATTTCTGGGCAAACTTTGCCCGCCAGATTTCAAAAAGAAAATCAGGTACTTCAGTCACATCCACAGAAAACTACACACACACACACACACACACACACACACACACACACACACATCCACAGCAGACCTGAAACGGCACGTTGGACTGAAGCAACATATGGACAAAAAGAACTAAGAACTACGTTCATTTTTGGAACTGTGAACTTTGTTCGAAATGTTGAAGTATGAACTATGAACTAGTTCATTTTAAAATGTGTGAACTGAATTTTGAACTAGTTCGTGTAGAAAGTGAACTTTCCCAACACTGGGCCTCACAAACCACTAGTGGTCCACGGACCACAGTTTGGGAATGACTGATCTGGACTATCTCCGAGCAGGCAGAGGTCTTACATCCTGATAATATGAAGTGAGCTTGTCGTCCCTGTGTTTCAGCGTCTCGCTTCATGGCGTACCACACGCCTCTCACCAACTCTCAGGAGTTCACGGCTGCGCTGCTGAAGGCCAGAGAGCTCGCACTCAACATCACCAAGAGCATGAGGAAAATATCCGGCACCTCGCCAGACTTCGAAGTCTTCCCTTACACGTATGTACTTTCATTTATGAAATGAAATCTTTTCTTTCGAACGATTTTAACCCTTGTGTTGTCTTCCTGTCGACCGTGCACCTGTCGTCCTCCAACAACATTAACTCCTGCTCTGTTTGGCCTTTTAATAAAGCATAAAGTATAGTGTCACCCAAATCTATTGTGCACCTTCTAGCCAATTTATTACCAATAGTTTACACTTATTTTAAATTTTTTTATTTATGGTCAATAAAGCACATTTACTGAACATGAAATTATACCTTATTTTGGAGTAGTAAGCAGAAATTATGAATTATTTTCACTATAGTGAAGATCAGATGAATATATGTTGATGGATTATCACAGACTGATGTATGTCAATGTTTCAACGTGGCATCGTGACTTCGCATAAACATACACGCCCACTTTCTTAAGCCAAGTGGTGTGTTATCTGGACGCATTTTGAGCTATCTGCGTGTATGTCTCCGCTAGGGTTGGGTACCGAAACTCGGTGCCAATAGGGCACCGGTTCCGACGTAAACGGTAGTAACGAGACCGAATAAGAACTAAAATTTCGGTGCCTTATTTCGGTGCCTGACTTTACACTACACTCGACAGCAGGTAATGTTAGCCTACCTTTAGCTAGCAGCTGGATTAATCCCGGTTAAAGTGCTGACAGCTAACGTTAAACAGTGTAAAGTGGGACTGGATTTCAACAGTGTGCTCTGCAGCAACGTTGGAAAAACACAGACGGTGCGTTCACTGAAACTGGTAACCTACAGCCTCGCGGTGCATTCAAAGTTGTTGTAAAATACACTTTTCCCACCTGGTGGTTTTTTTTGTCATTCAACAGCAATTTACTGGTGAAATAAGTTATTGTTTATTATAAGTTATAGTTATTACATTACTAATAAATCAGCTACGGTTAGTTTTAACGTCACACGCGGGTTGAGTTTAGGAAAAGAAGAACGTGGAAAGGAAACATCACACGAAGGGCAGTTTTTACCGCCAGTTTTTACCGTAGACAAGTGAAGTTAGTAAAATTTTAAATACTACAAAAATACTGCTTCAATTTACATCTAAAGGCTCAGACACACCAACCAGACGGCCGACCGTCGGCAGTAAAGCCAGTGTGACTGATCAGTCTCCCCGAGTTGGTCCAAAAAGTTCCTCTGAACTCACCGAAGAGACAAGACCTAATGCGTCTCCATAGCAGCAGGCGGCGCTTATCTGTCTTGTCGCCCCAAAAAAATGAAAACCATTGTATTGCACTCATAATTTTTTGTTTTTGTTTTTATCTTTATTTGTTTTTGTTTTTTCTAGTGGGACCTTGGTGTATCTGATTACTGTTAATGGTTTTTTGTTATATCTATGTCTCCCACTGTTTTGTAACTGAAAAAGTATAAATAAATCATATATATAAAAAAAAAAAAAAGAAAACCGGCAGCTGATTGGACGAACGCATCTTCGTGACTTCTTCCAGGATAACGAACGTGTTTCTCCTTCTTTGTTGTGGCAAAATGTGATAAAATCTGTTATAATGTACAACAAATATGATACTAGATAAGAGATGATATGTGTTTTGCCTTGAAATAAGGAGAGACCTTCTCCCTCCTTGAATCACCTTCAGTTGCCGCTGTGCAGCTGCAGACATCCACAGATAGTCTGCCGCTATACAGTCGCAAGCAGGCACAGTGGTCTACCACTGTTGTAGCCGCATCAGCCTCCACTGTACAGCCCACGCCAAACGCCTTAAGCGTAGGCGTTCAAAATGCAAGATCAGCTAAATGACTTAATCTAGTGGAAAATCCCCAAAAGAGGTGGTTGAAGAGCCAATTGAAGATTTACACGCGTGTTCTGAGGGTTAGAGTTAGACAAAGGAATCGTTAGCAAGCTTTGTCCAGACCTTGCTCGGGCTTTCTTGTGTGTTGATATACTTTCGTGCACATTAAAGCTCTTTTTCTTTGACTTCAGTGTAAATCTTTTTACAACTTTTTCAAACTTGGTTGTACTTTAAACAAGAAGAGAGGAGCATCGAGCAGTCGCAACAAGCGGTGGAATCCGCTAATCTGGCCTTGAGCTGCGGACACTTCAAATACACTTCTTCACCTATCTTTACTAGGAAAACAGTTGTACATTTTTACTCCCCAACTTGTACATTAACTTTATCTATATCTGTTGAATCAGTTGTACATTTTATTTCCAAACTGTATATATTTTAAATATTGCTTGTGTAGTATTCAATTATTATTTTATATACTGTATATTGTTTCCTATTATTTAATGTATACTCTGTATGTGTGCTGTGTGTCTGATATTTTTGCTGCTGCCACACCATTATTTCCCATTTTTTTGGGATCAATAAAAAAATCTATCTATCTATCTTTCTATCTATCTTCTTCTTCCAGGATAACTAACATATTTCTCCTCCTCCTTCTTCTTCTTCTTCTTGCAGGATAACTAACATATTTTCCCTCCTCCTTCTCCTCCTCCTTCTTCTTCTTGCAGGATAACGAACGTGTTTTACGAGCAGTACCTGACCATCGTGCCGGAGGGCCTCTTCAACATCTCCCTGTGTCTGCTGCCGACCTTCGTGGTGTGCTGCCTGCTGCTGGGTCTGGACCTGCGGTCCGGTCTGCTCAACCTGCTCACCATCATCATGATCATCGTGGACACCGTGGGCGTCATGACGCTGTGGGGCATCCACTACAACGCCGTGGCGCTCATCAACCTGGTCACGGTGAGAACGCGGCTCCCACGTCGGCCGTTAAAGAGTACGATGCTGAGAGACAGGTCTCATAAGTGTTCGCAACTCATAAAACAAAACACAACTTAATGCCGAGCGATTTGCATCTGTATCTGTGTCTCTGTGTCAGTGATTTGAGGCCCTTTGCTTTGCTCCCCTTTCATGTCTTCAGCTGTCCTGTGAAAATTAAGGCCTAAAAATGCCCCAAAAAATAATCTTTAAAGAAGCACTAAACCGCCCGATCTTAAAAATACAGACAGCTTTTTCTTCTTCTTAAAATATAACTTTTTGTGTCTAAATATGGCAACTTTTTTCTCAAAAAATTGTAACTTTTTTTCCCCTAAAATATGATTTGTT